>PVIR01000524.1:0-70265 GCA_004026965.1 Petromus typicus
CTAGTATTCTGTGAGTTTCCATTAAGCAAAATAAATGGCTGTATGTCTAAGGAAATCGGGATACATTAAAACAAAACAAAACTGTGCTTAAGTCTTCATTTTGAAATTGAAGAAGATTCAGTTTTATTAATTTTAGTTTTTATTTAATTGTGATTCATTATTGAATTATTAAGATCTACCATAGCACTTGCTTTCATGACTTGGAGACTTTATTTATTTGAGATCTTAGTGCTGTGGATTAAACCTAGAATCTCATATGGGATAAGTACATACTCTGCCATTGAGCTACACCCCTGGCCAAACTTAGTTTAAAGTGTGCTGATGAAGAAATATATAGTTATTTTTGGGCCAGGGATTTAGCTCAGTGGTTCTGGCGCCTGTCTTGCAAGTGCAAGGGCCCAGGTTCGATCCCTCATTAACCATATACCATACTAGGTGTGGAGACTCACACCCAGCAGCAATCAGTACCACATACCACAGTGCCAGGCATGGTGGCTCACACCTGTAATCCCAGCACTTGGGAGGCAGAGGCAGGAGGATTGCTGTGATGTGAGTTTGAGGCTGAGCTCGGAACCAGCCTGAACTACAAAGCGAGACCCTGTTTCAAAACAAACAAACAAACAACAAAAAGAAATATGTAGTTATTTTTAAAAATAACTTTATTAAGTTATGATTAAAATTAAATACTAGCATTCTGTACAAAACTGTTGATCCAGGATCAGTTGTTTATTAAGTATTCCAAGAATAAATAAGCATCTTTAGGTCATTCTCAAGATAGTTTTTTTCATTATCAAGAGGCCTATTCACCAACAACCTAATCAGGAGGTAGCTAGAGGAAGTTGTTCTTTTCCAAAAATTCATGTTCATTTGGTTCCTTTGTTTGAAATCTAAGACTGATTATTCATTTAAAATTCAGAATTAATTACACAGATTAAAGCATATTTCTATTATCAGCAGAAATCCATATGAAAAATTATAAGATCACTTTTCCAGGAAATGACTTTCAAGATGTCAACTATTTATAAAGGCTTGATAATTTCAATTATGTATATAGATGTGAATTTAAATCTAATTTCTTTTTATAGAACTCTGTTACTCAATATCCTGCATAGATTTTCATTATTATTTTTGTAGCCACATAAAATACTAGGAAACTGACTAAACTTAAATATCTAATGGTAGCTATTTCAAAGTCAAGGTTTTCACCAAGTAATAGAATTAATTACAAGGACCTACTTTTGAAATTTGTATTGAATATTAGCATTTTAAGATTAGCATTTTGAAATAGGAAATAGAAAAGATATATTGGATTTTGGAAAATGTATCATGGTTGGCCATTTCTATAGAAGAATATAATGAAAAAGTTGTGCCACTTACCTCTTTAGTACTGTAGTTATTTTTAGATTATAGAAATGATTACCTTTTTAAAATATCTCATAATTAAAGAAACTTACTTGCTTGTTTAAAGGTTGGATATGTCCAAAAGGAGTTCTGCCTACTTTGTAGAATGAAAAATGAATTTTACCAAATTTTGGAAATAAGTCTCCTAAAAAAGTACCTTTAAGTTTTTAAAGTGCAGTTTCACCAACGTGGTCTTTGAAAATGTACATATTTTAGAAATTCAATTTTTGTAAGGGCAACAAAGGAAAGAATTGTAATAGATCAAATGTGTACCTTACCACCCACTGTCTATATTAATACAGACATGATAGTTACAATTTTACTTCAAATTTGTAGTTGTTGATTTTACCTTATAATCTACATTAGCTTTTTGTTACGACTAATTTACTATTTTTAAAAAAGTAAATTCTAATACAAGGTTTAGAATGTAAATGGTATTTGTTATGGCTTGGATCTAAAAGTCCCCCAACAGGCTGTGTTCAGAGGTGGAGTTTTGGAAGGTGACTGGAGCAGAAGTCCTGTGACTTCTTCAGTGGAGAAGTTGAAATCAAGTATGGATTCATTATTTGAGGGCATCACTGGAAGATGATGGCACCTCAAACAATGAGGCCTACCCAGAGGGAATGGTCCTGGGAGCATGGTCCTAGGGACCGTTTCCTATCCCCAGTCCTCCCTCTCTGGCTGTCTATTTCCTTGTGGTCATGAGGTGAGCAGTTTTCCTCCATGCACCCTCTGCCATGACATCTCTCCTCACTGCAGCCTTAAGCAATGAGACCATCTTACCATGGACTAAAGCCCCTGCAACTGTGAACGAAAACAAGCCTTTCGTCCTTGAAGCTGTGATTCTCAGGTACGGTATGTTGTCATGTGAGGGAAGCTGACGTACTCACCCTTAGAAACCATTTAAATGCTGAGAATTGAATGCTGAGGAAGATTTTGTGTTATATGATTCACAGCTGAAAGGACTTCTAGAGATTTGGCATTATGATTCTCTTTGTCATTTAGTAATGGCACTGCACAATTAGCCATGTGCAGTACATCCTGAGCCATTTTAAATATGTGGAGAATTTGAGGAGTAACAGAAACTCCAGGGAGATGTTCCAATAATTTTAGAAGCAAGACTGTTAGGTGACAGTCATTTTATAAGCAGACACCTCCACAAATGGATTATATCTTATATGGAGAATGTGTAAATAGAATGCGATTATTCAAGTAAGTCTTCTGATGATTAATTTTATGTCAGCATGACTGGGCTTTGGGTGCCCAGGTAATTCATTGAACAGAATTATAAATGTTTCTAAGAAGGTATTTTTGAGAGATTATTGTTGAAATTGATGAACTTGAATAAAATAGATTCCCCTTCTTAATGTGGCCAATGGTGAAGACCTGAATAGAACAAAACAGATGATTGTCTCCCAAGTAAGAGAGAGAGCTCTCAAACTTCATCTGGCTGCACCTACCTGATGGCCTTTCAACTGGAAGACCAGCTTTTTTGTGTTTTTGGTACTATTGGCTCACATGGCAGATTTTGGACTTACCAGTCTCCATTGTTATGTGAGCCCATCTTTTTAATAAATCCACTAGCTTTATTTCTCTGGATGATGTGACTAATACAGGCCTCATGAATTAAGGACCCCAAGTGCCAACACTATGGAGAGCATCTTAGCCAAGTGTATTGGGCCATCTCAGGTACCTTAGCAAAGTTCTTTACAGAGAGTAACAGGATGACAGTATAAATCTCTACAGTGCACCTAAGGTCAATAACATCCCCTATCCATTTTCATGTTCAGCCTTCTCATTACTGAACTCCTTTATGCAACTAATTGTAAAAAGTGTGCTCAAACTGCAAGGTTGAGGACCCAATTTGACGATAGTGAAATCATTATGGCAAATGCCACATATAGGCCTCTGCCTGGATGCCAGCTTGAATTATCAATGCTGCTGGGCCTTGAATCACCTTGGTTAACATTCCTTAGCCTCTGAAAAATGCAACAGAATTTTAAAGCTTCTTTGCAAAATATTATTTTCTCCCAGTGTGTTCACAGACTTGCTCAATTTCCATTGGTTGAATAATTACTCATACTGAGGAAGGACTACAAAATTGACAGAGGAAAAATGTATGCATTTATACAGAGAATTTCCAAAACTATAAACATTTAAGGCCGTTTGAGGAAGCTATAGAGCTCAGGCACAAAGTAATCCTTGTAATACCCGTCGATGAAACCTTTTCCACTATTGTGCACAAACCAGCAGGGAACATCTGTTCCAAATACGATGTCCGTTCTGTAGTCCTTCTGCAAGCCCCTGCAAGGCAAGGTGAGCATGTCATGGAATGGGTGAAGTGTGGCTGTCCTGGAACAGCCAGGCACCAGATACCCTCTGTCCCTCGCTGGTTTTTATGCCCCTTTTTATTACCATCTCTGCCCAGAGTCCACCCACCTTACTCAATTTGTATATCCTGTCAGAGTCTAGGGATTGGAGTTAAAATGCCAGAGCTTGGGGGTTGGTGTTGGAAGGTCAGAAAATAAGAACTATGTTTTTAGATAATTGAAATATCCCTCATAGAGGTTAAACCTCACAGACTTCCAGCAAAGTTAAGCAGCAAATTCACACAAGTGGGAAGAAGGCAGGAATGAAACTCCAAAGTAGGCTAATCTCATCCTTCACCATGAGACACCTCTCACCCTCACCTTGTGGATGAGTGTTCTATTTAAGGGTGAAGTGAGCTGTTTCAGAGCAAATCCATGCCCTCCACTTATGGGGCAAAGAAACAAATGATTTGCAAAAGCACATGCACATTGCCATTAATACGCTATGAAAATATGTAACTGCTGAGCCCACAGGTCAGCGCTGCTTCAGCCACGCATCGCGAGGTGCTTGCTGTCGGTGACACTGAGGTCCAGGATGTACATTTTGTTACCTAATTGGAGCTCCGTGTGACTCATACTAACAGGTGCTCACTGTTGTCTCGTCAGTGCCCATTCGTAACTCACTGCTCTCCATCAATGCCAGCTGAGTGGCACACTCCCTAAGGTTCCAATGTTTAGTTCACAAGTCTATTTTTCATAGTGACATTTATTAAAACTGTATGATTTGTCATTATAATATGATTTCCTTATGCATATGGAAGCCAGTGACATTTGCAATCACAAAGTTGTTTCAAGGCCTCTTTATAAAAATTCTGAAAAGGAAAGAATTGCTTTCAAAGGATATCAAATTAGGCAGAGGTGAGACAACTGAAGGACTGAGAAAGACCTGAAAGAGTACAAGAAGCTTGTGCTCACAACGTTTTGCAGATATGTCAGTCCTCACTTCAGCATGAAGCATATGGATATGATTTGTGCAAGAAAAGCTACACTAAGTGCACTCCGTAAATCTCTACTACCAAGAAGGCTTGACACAGAAAATATTCACTCATAAAACCATCCCACTTGCGTGGTTTTCACAAGTACTTTTATGATTTCTTCCTTTGGACTGCTGTTACGGTTTAGATACAGAAGTCTCATAGGTTCGAAGCTGAGGTTTTGGGGAGGTAATCAGATGTGGGGCACTTTAGGAGGTGGGGCCTGGCAGGAAGAGGCATGTCACCCAGGCGAGCCTTTGGAGAGGAGGTCTCCACCCCACCTCCTTCTTCCTCTCTGCTTCCGGGCTGCCATGAGGTGAGCAGCCTAATTCCACATGTCCTGTCTGCTTTGGATCCATCCAAGTGGACTGGAACCCCAAAGACATGAGCCAAATTTAACCTCTCCTCCATTAATAACTGTGCATCTCAGCTGTTTTGTCTCAAAGATAATAAAATAACCAAGTCAGCAACTTCTTCAATTTTCCAACTTGTGACCAGAGCGCTACTAATGCATGAAGATGAGAATAATCAATAGATCGATTAGTCCTCTCATATCATAATGCAGACTTCCATACACATACGTCAGTGACATTTAAGGTGGCTCTCTGAAGTGTCCTCATACAATTATTACATATGTGTCTATCTTGGTGCATAGCGATGTTTGACACAGCTAGGGCTTCAAATGGCTCTTTTTTACTCTTGTATTTCATTGAATAAACCCAGGCTGACAGAACTCTTTCTGTTAGCATCTTATGGCTCCCAGGCCTACCTGGTGACAACCAGCTTCTGTCCTTTCACCTCCATGCTTGCCTCTGGCTTCTTGGGGTCCTTCCCTGGTCTCTCATTGGAGATGTATATCTTTGGCTCCTGCATGAACTGGCCTAGTGAAGTAAAGCTCAGACATTTACATGTAACTCAAGGTTAAATAAAAAGACACATTGGTTCTCCCTCCAGAGTTTGCAGGGTAAAATGATACTTGGAAAGGTAGAAGAGGAGTCCAGTCCATCTATTGGACTTGCAGTAAACTGCATGAGATGGCACTGGAGTGAGGTCAGCACTGGTGAGTATAGCTCAGCCACAGAAATAGGTTTGTTTGTCTTATGCTTACATATCAACCCTTCTTAAAACACTAAGAACCACTGGCCTTGGGGGCCCTGCTGTTAGCACAGACTGCCATAACCAGCCCAGCCCACTGCAGTTAAAAGAAAAATCTTCAGCATTAAAAATGGTTCTGGCCCTCTTTTAGCCCACTCAGTTTGTGAGGCTGAGACTTGTCCCTGGACATCTTTGTCTGGAAGGCCCTGGCCATTGCATTCCACACTGCCATGCTGGTCCTGTGCTCCACAGCCACATCTGCCCCTCCCTACCTTCTTACCACTACCATCCAAGTCACTAAAAACTACAAGTGTCCCCTCATGTGCCAAGGGTGGAGAGACATCTCACCTATTAGTCCGTGGGCCTTAGGTGAGAACTTGTTTGTGGGGGGAAGGTAGATCCCCAGAAAGTCCACATTGACTGGATGCTTTTTCCAAACACGGTGCAGCAGAACGGAAAAGGATATTTCTTTATCCAGGGTGAGAGTCACAGTTTTTTCTTTATTCACGGCGACAACCACCCTAGTGTGAAAGACAACCGGGAACTGAAGGATTCCAGAGCCAGTGCTTTGGCAAGCCATCCTTCTCACCCCTGCTGGGAATGCCTCATTCCCCCCATGCGACTCCACTACTTTTCTCAGAGCTTGATAGTGTTCTCACTCTGCAGCGTTGTCATTTTAACTCCTGGCCCTAAAATTCTGTCAACTGGCGTGTGGTAGATCAACAGTTAGTTAGCAGACATTAATTGGGAACATATTCTGCTTAAGAGATACAAAGTCATAGTGTTTCCAGCACACTCTGTCACAAAGTCTGCCAGGCTGTCAGTGGTGCTCATTTACTGCATGTTATGCACGAGGCTAGACACAAGACACAATGGGGATCAAACACATGGTCCACATGCCACCAACAGTGTGTTAAGATCCATTTTCCTGCTGAACATCAGTTTCCTTTCTTTCTTTTTTTTTTTTTGATGATACTGGGGATGGAACCCAGGACCTTATCACCGAATTACATCCCAATCTTCTTTCATTTTGAGTCAGGGTCTCACTAAGGCACTAAATCATTCAGGCTGGGCTTGAACTTGTGATCTTCCAGCCTCAGCATCCAGAGTATTGGAATTATAGGTGTCTCCCATCACACCAGACTTCCTTATATTAAAAATGATTACTTTAAGTTCTGCATTGATATTGTTGGATTTATTTGTGCAGGTCTGTGTGAAGAACAGGCCGGACTTTGATGGTCCAATACTTGCCTGGAGTTCATGATGCGAGCTGTGTCAGACCAGGACAAGGTAGACATATGAGAACCATGACGCACGGTGATGTTCTCAGTGCTGACTTCCACTCTCATATCCTCACTTTGGAAATAAAATGCCAATTTTCCAAAATAGGTGCTCAGTTTTCCATCTCTGGGCTTCTTGGCACCAGTAAGCTGACCGTTTACTAAAATTCCTGTAACAAAAAAAAATGTTACCCTCTTTTGTACTCTAGCCATTTTCTTTTTTGTATATGTGGCACCATAACTTGGGTTTATAAAACTTGACAATTTAAAGGCTGGAGATTTAGCTCAGTGGTGCTGCATCTGCCTTGTAAGCACAAGGTCCTGAGTTTGACCCCTGGTTAAAAAAAAAAAAAAACTTGGCTACTTCAGACAGTTATCTTGTTTCAGAATTTCCATAAATGTTTTCTTCATAAATCTCATTTTATTTTATTACAAAGTGATTAGGTTAAAATAAAATCAGCTGGTTCAGACTTAGATTATATATTTGAACAATAATTATTCAAGATAATACACTTGATTTAATTTCTTGCAAATTATCAGAATTAAAAAAATATACAATTCCTTCTAAGGTGAAAAAGAAATAAATCCAGGTGGTGACAGGGAGGTACACAAGTACCTACCTGTCTAATTTAAATGTAGTTTCCCTTTATTTTACCTGATTCTGGATCAGAAATTAAGTTGAGGATTTTCCCAGGTTCTGAGTCAATATTGAAACAAATATTCTTCTGGCTCTTTGGTAGGTAAATGATGAAATGTGGGTCATTTTCAACTAGAAAATATACAAGAAAAGTAAAAGCAAAATCATCCAAAGGAAGCTTGGACTCATACGCTATTCCCGGACCCCTTTCATGTAACCAGAATGAGTCTTTCTCAGGCCTCCACGGTACACATCCTCAGTCACTGTGCTGGAGACAGAGTCCTGCGATGGCGGCTGTCTCTGAGCTGGAAGTTGCTGTGACTTGTACTTGGGCACCATTGCCCCTTTGTCACGGAGCTTTATGTAATTTCTAATGGCAGTAGATCTTTATTTTACAGCTGTCACGTATGTCTAGGTTAGATCCTAGATGTAAAAGTGAATCAGAAAAACACAAGGAATGACAAACACATATAAGAAACAAGCCCACGCGATGCATTGTTTAGGTTAATGGAGCTGCAGGTTTTATGTCGCCATGTACCGTGAAGGACATACATTATTGTTGATGCAGAGACTAGTGTCACTCAATCCCATGAACAGCGAAGAATCAAGCTGGTCCCTGGAGAGGGCTCCTTTGTTTCTGGATGTGATTATGCAGAGGATCTTTCTAGTCCTCTTTTCTCCCCGTTTAACTCTTCCACAAATATTTGATGGAAGGAACCAAATGTGTGCAAAACACTAAATTAGGGTTTGTACTGCTATAAAGTATCAAGGTCTGTGCCTTCAAGCAAGCAATGATTTAGTGAAGGTAGCAGACGAAGTGACCAGTACAAAACCGAGCGAAGGAAATGATTCAGGAACAACCAAGCACAGCACTGTCAGACTTGGATAAAAGGTGGTTTTTATCCTGAGCAAAGCTGTCTTGAACTAAGTCTTAAAAGTAAGAGGAGAGGGCTGGGGATTTAACTCAGTGGTTCCATGCCTGCCTTGCAAGTGAAAAGGCCCTGGTTCAATCCCTGGTAACCACATACAGCAATGCTGGGTGTGGAGACTCACACGTACCAGCACTGAACCACATACCACAGTGCCGGGCCTAGTGGCCCACACCTGTAATCCCAGCACTCAGGAGAGAAGGCAGAGGCAGAAGGAGTGCTGTGAGTTAAAGGATGAGCTCAGGGCCAGTCTGACCTACAAAGAAAAACCCTGTTTAAAAAAAAAAGTAAGGAGAGGGTAAGGGAAGACAAAAGAAAAAGGAAAGGATTTATTCTAAGTGGGCAAAATGAGGTAAGTATGGAGGTCAAATGGAAAGTTACTCAATGGGGCCCATGGATAGGTCTAAAGCAGAAAAAAAGATGAGATGGGAAACATAGATCCCAGAGTCTGTGAAACACTAAAAAGTTAATCTTAATTCTACTGGGTAGGTAGTTATTATAGGTTTTGAGGATGATAAGACTATTTGACTCTCAGTTTAGGAAAATTACTAGTGGCAGAGAACTAGAGAACTCCAAAGCAGATAGAGGAAGATCACTTAGAGGCTACAGCCGTAACCCTCTCAGGAAACACCGCACTCAGGCACAAGGGTGGAGAGGAACTGGCAAGGAGATGAAAACCCACGCGGTGCTTCTGTGGGATCCGCAGTGACTGCAAAGGGGAGAGGAGCAGGCGGGCCCCCCGGTGTGTTGCCACAGTGATCGAAGTGGGGGATAAGGGGCGAACGGAACACAACTGCAGGGCCATGTTTCCTGGAATACACCAGGAAGAGTAGGATGCCATGCGTGGAGTGGCCCAATTGCAGACCTCCCTGCAGAGTCCCTTGTGAACATGAGTCCTCCGCGCTGCTCTCACTGTGTCCTTCAGGACAGAACACATCCTGTCACCGACTCAGGAAAGCGCAGCCCCAAGGTGCCTTACAGGCAGCACCAGCTCCCACCATTTGGATGTGTTGCCTTGAACTCACACATTCTCAAGGTTACATTTCAAAATGTGGAAACCAGGATAAACTAATCAAAGGCACAAACTATATCTGTGCACACGTGTGTGTACATGCATGCATGTGTACATGTGTGTGTGGTCCTGGGGATGGAACCCAGGACCTTCCCACTGAGCTACATCTCCAGGCCTTTTTTGTATTTTCTTTTGAGAGAACCACTTGCTAAATTGCTAAGCTGCTCATCCTGGCCTGAAATTTGTGGTCCTCCTGTCTCAGCCTCCCCAAGCGCTTTCATCTCTCAGAACAACAAACTCACCTGGGAGTCCACTTTTGGTTAACTGGTTTTTGCAGGAGCCATGCACTCGAGACCGTTATTAAAGCACACAGCAAGGGCTCAGGACTCTTGTAGTGTGATATCCTCTCTCTGCCTTTGTACAAATATGGGTTTTGAAGTGTTTTGCTTGAGGGAAATGGCTTCTATGAAAGATAGTGATCAGTTTTTTTAGTCCTTTAAAACAGGGTCTCACATAGTTCAGGCTGATCCTGAACTCACTATGTATGTAACCCAGGTGAGCCTCGAACTCACAGCAATCCCTCTGCCTAGGTCTTCTAGTGCTGGGATTACAGGTGTGAGTTACCATGACCAATTACAGTGATCAGTTTTGCCATTTTATTGCACCCCACCAGGGAGCCCTTCTAATAAACCACGGTGAAGTAGTGCCCTGATGGGGCGAATGAAATGAAACCCAGGTTTAAGTGAGTTGGAACAAGACTCGATTTCTCATTGAAGTTTTGCAAAACTTAGCATTTCCATGACGGGCATGCCATGTCGTGGGCCTGCTTTTCTACTTGCTGCACTTCCTCAGCCAGCCCGTGTCTCATGTTGAGAGGGCACCGGCTAGAGAGGCTGAGCACTGCTTAAGGAAGCTACCACTGCCAGGATACTCGAAGAGATTTATCTTCCTGGTCTTCAGGTAGTCACACCTGCTACCTATGGCTCCCACAGCAATAGTCCCTAGAAAGCTCTGGGTTTTTTGCTTTTGTGTTTTTGTTTTTTTAAACACTGAGCAAAGCCACGAGGGGCAGCCCACATCTGGAATCACAACACTTGGGAGGCTGAAGCAGGAGGATCTCTGTGAGTTAAAGGCCCAGTTTGAATGTCTGCTTTCTAAAACCAAAAACAAGATCACAAAAAACCCTCAAGCAACAATCACAAGAGTTGAGCAAAATTAAAATCTTTATACTCTATTTAAACTAAACAAAGTCCACAGAGTAACATATATTATGGAAGAAACATTAATATATTTTGCATCACTAAATTTAAAATTGAACCTGCAGTAATATATATGTATAGAGCGACGTTCATGTGCTCCTTATTATTTTAGACCTGTTTCACATTCAATCAATGGCCTAAAAAATAGAAATGCTGTTGTGCCTCTTTCCAATCAGAAGAAAGCCGAGTACAGACTATTTTCATGACTTGCTCGTGCGAGCGTAGATGAGGTGAGGCTGAGGAGAAGAGTCGTTTTGCTAATGCCTGTGGACACACTCTGGGAGGAGCACCCCACCATCTGCGGGGTGGCCTTAGGCAATTGGAAATGGGGTGCTGTGGACTAACTTGTCCACCCCTAGATTTCCAGGCAAGGCCTAAACCTCAATGCAACAGTGTTTGGAAATGGGGCTTAGGTAGGACGGTAGAGAAAGGCGCCATCACGAGCAGAGGGGTCATGCTGGGACCCCGCCTCCTGAGAGACTACAGAGACCACCCTGAAAGCTGCTTCACAATGAAGCCCGCCTTGCTAGCGCTTTGGGCCTGTCCTTCTCCCACCAGAACCCAGAACGAGTGACTGCTACTCAGACCCCCGCAGCAGGCCTGGGGCTGCTCCCTTCGGCCTTACCTCTGATGACGTGGGAAGGCGGCGTGGCCTCCAGCAGCGGCCCAGCCACCAGAGACTGCACGGCCGGGGGCGTCGGGGACGGGCTGGCCCACGACGGGATGGAACCCGGGGCGACTTTGCTGCCATAGTAGAGGGCCCCTGTGTATGAAAACCTGCCATCAGTTCCTCGGTTTCCTTTTCTGTGGAAGTTGCTGCTTCGTCTCCCCTACAGGCTCTTGGTAAGGTCTTCACCCACCCCCACCCCCCGTTCTGCACCCCTGAAAGGTGAGCCCAGGGCTTGGCACACGCTAGGCAGGGCTCCACCACTGAGCTGAATCCCAGGTCTCCCCGGCCTTTACTCCAGAGGCCTCCCTCCTACATTATACCCACTCTGCAAGGGCTTGAGTTCAACTGGAAGACAGAACATTATATAATTTTGAATAATTAAAACAGGCTTATCAGTATTAGTATTAATACTTATTAGTATTAGTATCATTTACAGGACTAGAGATTAAACTCAAGGCCTTCACACTGAGCAGTACCTACAGGTCCTTTTTAATTAAAAACCTTTTTTTTGGACTGTAGCGTCTCACCAACTTGTTAAGCTGCCCTCATTGGGCTCAAATTTGCCATCTTCCTGCCTCAGCCTCCCAGAGTGCTTGTATCCAGATGTGCCTCACAACATTCAACTATGTTCATGTGTCTTTTAAAAAACGAATGATAGTGTCCAAGAAAGTATTCTGTTTCTTTAGTTACACATTGAACAGTCACCTGATTTTTATTTTACAAGATCAATCTTCATCATGTGCAAGAAATACGTTAGTGGCAACTGTTTAAACAAGATTTTAAAAAATCTAAATGTTAATATTCAAAGTGGCTGTGGGGATTTGTGGGTTTTTCTATTCCTTTGGAAGGCGTGTGAGCAAAAGCCTTTGAAGCCCACAGCAATGAACCCCCGCTGAAGGTAAGTTGCAGGGCCGAGGTAGCTGCGGGACTCAGGCCGGGGCGCGGCAGGGCGGGGAGGGGCAGGAGAGGGGTAAGGCCCAGCGCCCTGCAGTGTGGCCGCCGCTCTGCAGACCCACTTGCCCACCTGAGCAGCACGAGATGTCCTGCGGCGGGGAATCGGCCAGCATGCGCTCGTCCCCCGCGGAGTTCTCGATGACCATCGAGGTGAGTGGGGTCACGATGTGATGCTCCAGGGACATCTGCAGGATGGTTTTGGTGATTCTCCTCTTGGTGGCCGCAGTGGGGGCCAGGCTTCTGCAGTGGAGAAGTAGAGGCGTTACAGAGGTGTCCTTGAGGGGCGCTCGGTCACATCTCCCCACTTCCTACATCCAGCAGGGGATAAGCCAAGTGAGGAAGCAAACAGCTTCATGAAACTCCCAGCATTGCTCAGTCTATGGTTCAGACAGGCTCATGGCCTGCTCTGGCCAAAGTAGGATCACAAGCGTAGCTTTCAGTGCCTTAAAGATGCTCTGTGCTCCACGGATTTAATGTACATTCCCCAGTGCCCTGTAAGCGCCGATCTCTTCACAGGGATTGAAAAAAATCAATATATAATTTCTGCAGCAATTTTGTTCTTTGACTTTAAGTATATCCAAGTGTACTTTTGTCCAAAGGACCAGGATATTTCTTGCTTCCTTCGAATCACAGCTGACAACTATGTGTGATTTTTTTTATAATCTTATTGACATCAGATTTTCTAAGTCCACTTATACAATGGTATTTTATTTTTCCAGCCTGTTTTGACAACCTGGCTCCATCTTTCCAAAATCTGATTGAACAAGGTGGAGTGAGGTTTGGGAATGGTCACTTTTGTCAAACACCCCTTGTCATTCTGACTCGGGTTACTCTAGTGATCCAGTGTCAATATTCGGGGTTGGGAAGAAGCTCGACTGAAAAGTCAGAGGGGGTGTGGAAGAGCACTAGGGACCCCTTTCCTGAGGGCAGCACAGTTGCATGACCATAACTTTCCTCTTTTGACAGTAACCTGCTTTCAAGAGAAAATGCAAATGAATAACTGATCTACACACAGACATCATATTGAGTGAAAGAAGCCAGAACAGGTTGCATGGTTATGTGAAATTTTGCAGCACGCAAAACTGATGAATGGTGACAAATGCCAGAAGAATGGTGTTCAGTGAAGGTCCAGGAAGAGGAGCAAGGGATCTCTCAGCACCTCTACATCTGGGTCCAGCTGGTGATCATGGGAGCCATATATATTCCTCGTTTAACAATAGAGTCACACTCCTATGACTAGATTGTTTGATGAATTGGTTGCTAAGTGAGGAAGTGTATATTGTATGTACATTACGACATTCAAACAAAGGAATTGTCAAGTGGACTTACAACTTGATGACTTTGATTTTATTTACACAACTCTTACATGCAACACTATAATGTAAAACAGAATGTAAAACTATAGTCAAAAAATTACAGTGTTGTGTAAATAAGGTTTATTGCACTGAAAAAGACATGGAGGATCCATAAACAAGATGTACAGAACTGTACAAAAAAGAAAGATGAGCTTTGGTTGTAAGTCTGAGCCTTGGTTGTAAGTCTGACAGTAACTAAATGGGTATGTCATTAAATGAGGCATACATATATGTATATATGCACATATATGTGTATATAGACACTCACATTTATAATTTTTTTTTTTTTTTTTTTTTTTAGGTTTTTTGAGACAGGGTCTCGCTTTTTTGTGGTTCAGGCTGGCCCTGAGTTCAGCCTCAAACTCACATCACAATCCTCCTGCCTCTGCCTCCCGAGTGCTGGGATTACAGGCGTGAGCCACCACGCCCGGCACTGTGGTACGTGGTACTGGTTGCTGCTGGGTGTGGGTCTCCACACCCAGTATTGTTATGTGGTTACTGGGGAATCGAACCCGGGCCCTTGTGCTTGCGAGACAGGCGCCGGAACCACTGAGCTAACTCCCCGGCCCTCACATTTATAATTTTTTTTAAGACAAGCTCTCATGTGTAGTTCATAGTAGCCTCGAACTATGTTGCCCAGGCTGGCCTTGAACTCATAACAACCCTTTGGCCTTAGCCTCTCAAGTACTAAGATCATAAGAATGTACCAAAATTCCTCACATAGTTCATTAAAATTAGTACACCTCATACACTTTAAGAATGTTATATCTTAATTTAAAAAAGAAAAAAAAAGTTAATCTAGCTTTAGGAGAAGTTTTGGAAATCAGTAGAAGTAAATAATCAAAACATTATATTAACTTTTCTTTTATCTTTTTTCATCTCTCCTCTGTCTCTTACTGTCTTTTTGTTTTTTTGAGACAAATTCTCACTTTGTAGTTCAGGCTGGCCCTGACTTCATGTAGTTCATGTAGCCCAGGTGAGCCTTGAACTCACAGCAGTTCTCTTGCCTCTGCTTCCTGACTGCTGGGATTACAGGCGTGAGCCACCACTCCTAGCACTGTGGTATGTGGTACTGATTGCTGATAGGCGTGAGTTACCACATCCAGCTTTGTTGTATGTGGTTACCATTACTGGGATTGAACCCAGGCCCTTGCACTAGCAAGGCAGGTGCCAGATCCATTGAGCTAAATCCCCAGCCCTTAGCTTTTGCTTTAAGACAGGGTCACATACTGCTAAATTGCCCAGACTGGGCTTAAACTTGCCATCCTCTGGCATCAGCTTCCCAAAGTGCTGGGATCACGGGCATGTGCCACCACTTGCAGCTAATTTGCTTCCTTTCTTGGTTTCAAACTCTTTCTGTATAGGACCTCAAATAGTCTAGGTGAACATTTTCCTTTTGCAAATCCTCACGGTGCTCTTCAGTCCTTACCGCTCGGCCAGCAGCTGGTTGATCGTTAGGTAGGCCCACAGTTTCCTGGTGAAGTCGGGGTCTGCATGCTTGTCTTTTGATAGAAAATCCTCTAAGTCATCCATCTGGGCCAGCGTGTCCAGGACCAAATCCGTGTTAGCCTAGACACGAAAGGTTCAGTTGAAGGATGCTGACAGAGCAGAACCATTTCATTAGCTCACATTTTAGTGTCTGTTGTCACTGAATTTAGCAGACTACAAAAGAACTAGGAGTTCTTATTACTGATTCAGTTGCATTGTCTCTTAGAGGTCTGTTTTAAAGAGTGTGAAAGGAAGAGATGGCCAGAAACAGATTGCTTGGAAATGAAGAAGGGAAGAAAAAAGAGTAAAGAAAGGTAGGACAAAGTACTGAAAAGAATCAAAATTATATATGTACATACGATTTTCCAAATGTAATTAGTGTCTATTGCTAACACATTCCAGTTAAACAAAGATGTGCTCTACTGAAAAAAAGAGAAAGAAGTGGCAGAAAAAGTGCACCCTGAGGAGGCTGGGCTTGGGCTGAGTGAAAAAGGAGGTTTACAGGACGGCTGTGAAGATGTAGAGCTTCTCGTGCCTTCTCCGTCACCTACTGCTCTTGCCCTATACACACAGTTCTGGGTCTGAGGACCATTTCTTGTGAACACGCAAGATCCTCTAGATTTCAGGGGACCTGCTAATGGTACCTCAATTAACAAACACTTTTGTTTGCAAATAATTTGGTCCACAAACAGAAGCTTTTGGAAACATTTTGTTTTTGTTTGTGGACTCTGCATCGGGTGCCAAACACGACTACAGCCACGTTTTCCAGAACTGTGGAGTGCATTCAGTTTGAGAACCGAGGCACCACCGTACATTTAGAATCAAGCATTAAACAGAAGTACCGAAGTGGCGGTGATAATTCCCCGTAGTTGTTGTAGTTTATCCGGGTCAAATTTTCCTGCCACCACAATCTCTGAGCCTCCAAAATAATTGGGGAAACTGTTCTGAGTGACATCCGAAACTGAGATGTGTGGATAGCGGAACTGGACATCCCGGAGCAGGGGAGTAGATACTTGGTTGTAGAATTTCTGCAGTTCAAAAACAGAAAAGGAGAGAGAAAAAAACCACAGAGACATCATTATTTTCATATCATTTGGTAGATCGACAGCATTTTTCTCTTGAGTTTTTTCATGTGCTTTCCAGATACCTCTTGAGTTATTCTCATGAATCTAAGAGACAAGAACGAACACAGAATGATTTAGTTAAGAGAAACAGACACAGAAATGGCCCCAACTTGTTAAGTCACTGCTTTTGATTTAAGAACCCAAAATTATTTCCCATTTCTTTTGTGATCAGCCTTAAAAATATCACAGATACTCATTGTAATCAAATCAGTTGGGTTAATATTCCCCAAATTAGAAACTTATTCCTGACCTATTGTCTGGCTCATCTAAAAATAAATAAATGCTTTGTATCTTCAATTTTTTATTTTTCTTTTTTATTTAAGGGAAAACAGGTGACCATGATGACAGGAGGAGCCATTGTTTGAGGAGGCGAAGGGAACCAGCCATGGCTGGATGGTAGCTCAGAAGACTCTACTGTCCGGGGTATAATGTGTGCACCCCAGGCCTTGCCTCCCTGTCTCACCTTAGCACAGAGCGCCAGCGGTGAAGGGAAATGTGTGGGAAAGGAACTGAGCATTTCTCCGGTTCTGCCACAGGCCCAGGGCTGAGATGAGGGCCATGTGGATTAAACTTGTCTTTGGGCGTCAGCTGTGGACAACTCTGGCAAGGTGGGAAAGAAGGGGAACTTGCTACCTTGAGCTGGGAGGATGTATCCTGGTTTCCATAAATTCTTTGAGCAATTCCACGATTATCATTGGAGAGTCTCTTCAGAAAATCATAGTCCACATCAAATCCTATCCCCAGACTGAACAAGGAGATATTGTCTTGCATACTCTGCTTCACATTTTTCTGAATTTTTGATAATTTTAATTCACCTGAAGTTGTTGAGGACATAAAGGAAAAGAGTGAGGAAGTAATGTTAAAAAGGTTCTGGAAAGTTCAGAGAGAATCATTTACCAAAAATTTTCCAAATAAAAATGTACTTCCCTTTGACCCAGTAACTCGACTTCTAGGAAATTTTCTTTTCTTTTTTTTTTTTTTTTAGGTTTTTGGAGACAGGGTCTCGCTTTGTGGTTCAGGCTGGCCCTAAGCTCAGCCTCCAACTCACATCACAATCCTCCTGCCTCTGCCTCCCGAGTGCTGGGATTACAGGCGTGAGCCACCACGCCCGGCACTGTGGGATGTGGTACTGGTTGCTGCTGGGTGTGGGTCTCCACACCCAGTATTGTTATGTGGTTACCGGGGAATCGAACCCGGGTCCTTGCGCTTGTGAGACAGGCGCCGGAACCACTGAGCTAACTCCCTGGCCCGGAAATTTTCTTTTCTTACAAAACACTTGTACATGTGGAAATGAAATATGAGTAACGGTTCCTAGTAACATTTTTGGGTGCAGCAACATACTGGAAACCACTTAAGAGTACACCAGTAAGAGAGATTGGTTAAATTAATTTACACAGTTAAATATTATGCAGTTACTAAGATAAACCCAGCACAATCCAGAAACCCTTTATATGTTTATGTTGAATAATTTCACTTTTTTCTTTTAAAAATGAGGTCTCATTATGTTGTTCAGGCTGGTCTCCAATGAAAAACATTTTTTTAAAATAGTGGCTTGTTAGGCCGGGGATATAGCTCAGTGGTTCCGGCGCCTGTCTTGCAAGCGCAAGGACCCGGGTTCGATCCCTGGTAACCACATTCCATACTGGGTGTGGAGACTCATGCGCAGCAGCAACCAGTACCACATACCACAGTGCCGGGCATGGTGGCTCACGCCTGTAATCCCAGCACTCGGGAGGCAGAGGCAGGAGGATTGCTGCGATGTGAGTTTGAGGTTGAGCTCGGGGCCAGCCTGAACTACAAAGCAAGACCCTGTCTCAAAAATAAATAAATAAATAAATAAATAAATAAAAAATAAATGAAATAGTGCCTTGTTATGTTACCCAGGCTAGCCTTGAACTTGTGAGCCTCCTTTCTCAGCCCCTTGAATAGCTGGAAAGACATTTTTAGTGGCAAAAAAATCAAAAAATCAAAACAAATCAAAACAAATAAGAGGTATTTGCATATATATGCATATGAATGTATGTATATGTAATAATATATGTATGTACCAGTATGTACATAGAGTAATACAGGTAAGTATGCACTATAAGATATGATGGAAATACACGGTGAATGTTTATTTTTTTAAAAAATCATTACAGTGGAAGACACATTGGCATTAATCTCACTCAAATGCACTCATCTCATTCTTCTGGTGCGATTCTAGAAGTCCTTTCTGTTGCTGTCTTTATGAGGGGTAATAAGGCTGTTGCTGAGCACTGTCCACTGGAAAGTCAGGCTCATAAGAACATTACAGTGTGTTCTCATCTGCCTTATTCACTGGATCTGGCACCTGTGACTTCTGGCTCTTGCCCAGTGTCAAAAGTGGCCACGAGGGCAGGGGATTTAGCTTAGTGGTTCCAGCGTTTTGCCTGGTAAGCACAAGGTCCTGAGTTCAATCCCCTGGGAACCCCATACCACAATACTGGGCGTGGAGACTCACACTCAGCAGCAATCAGTACCACATCCCACAGTGCCGGGCGTGGTGGCTCACTCCTGTAATCCCAGCACTCGGGAGGCAGAGGCAGGAGGTTTGCTGTGAGTTTGAAACTAACCTGGGCTACATAGTAAGCTCAGGGCCAGTCTGAACTACACAGTGAGCTCTTGTCTCAAAAAAAAAAAAAATGATCATGAAAGGTTGATGTTTGGAATCAATACAGGACTCTGAGGCAGCCATGACAGCACAACTAAAGATGCTCCTGAGAGAGGACTTCTAGAACTGCTTCAGAAAGTGGCAAGAACAATGGAGTTTTAATGCTTCTCACTGTGTTTAAAGCAAGGGAGATATTCTGAGAGCGATTAATGGCAATGTGTCTTCTGCTGTTAATCAAGATGCACTTGTTTTGTATCACATCTTGTGTGACCACACACCAAGGGATACACAGAGTAAGATGAGTGGGCATGAACTCTCCTGGAGACTGGTTACGGGCGACAGGCATAGGCAGGAACCGTACAGCGAAGGGACGGGAGTAAAGGACACTTCATTTTTCAAAACCATATTATCTTTTCTTACTCATGATTTTATACAAAAAAGAACTTTGATTTATCTGATCTGATCTGAAAGGGAAAAGTACTGGATCTACAACAAACACATAAAAAACTGCTCCTGCTGGTCTCCCTATTAATGAGAGTGTTGCTCTGAGTCTTTCTGAAACTCCTGTAATTGTTATCATCAGCACCCCAGCTCTCCTGCTGCCCAGGCAGGTCAGGCACAGGTTAGACATATCCACACGGCAAACTTGGGCAGTCCCACCTAATACCCACTGGGACATTCGTCACTGTAAGACACCAATGTGACAAATAAAAATAAATGTAGATAGGAGAAGTCAGGAGATGTTAGAAGCTAGAAGCCACTTTTGCGAATAAGAAAAATGATGAATTTAAAATGTGTCAGAGGGCAGTGATTTCTGCAGTTGAAACAGAAAAGTGAACACTAGAGAGTATGTCACTCTGGCTTCTTTTAAGAGGCCGCGATGGAGTGGGCCGAGCTGTGTATTCGTCCTTCAGAGCTCCCACCTCTCCGTACACAGAGCTGAGGGAATAAGTGTCTTTGGCTCGTAGGCCTCAGCAAATCCTAACAATAAAGTGTTAGTGATCACACTCAACTTTCTCTCCATCATGGAGAGGAGAGGGAGGCAGTCAAGAACACCACGTAAGGTGTCTGGGGCTGACTTAGGCTGTGTCACTGTTTGGATGTAAAATGTCCCCCGGGCCTCTCACGTGGGCCTTTTGGAAGGTTATTTGATCACAAGGGCTCTAAGTTCATTAATTCATTGATGTGATCATAACTTTTTTGCTAATCTTCAGTCATTTTCAAACTTCATCCATTCTCTCACTGAAGTGCTTTTTCTGGACCATGGTCTACCCTTAGGATCATAATTTCATGGCATTATCGGGAGGTGACAGACACAGGAGTTGGAACCTGGCGGAAGGGTACAGATCATGGGGACGGGGCCTTGGGACTGTATCTATCTTCCGGTCTCTTCATCTCTCTTTCCTCCTCTCTCCGCTTCCTGGCTGACATGCCAGGAGCCTTCCCCTCCCCCACACCTTTCCCTTGCCACAACAGCCTTGGAGCCAGCCCACCGTGGATGGAAACCCCAGAAGCCCCAATTCAAAGTAAAACGTGGCTCTCTCAGTTGTACACATGAAGTACTTTTTTGATCAATGCGAAGCTGTCTAATATACGGGATAAGTCCTCAGGCCAAAAGATTTCCTTGAAGCAGCATAGGCTTATTATTTTAGAAACTCAGGCAAATGTCATCAGAGGTTTCATTTTAAGCAATTTACATTCCTAAAATATAATAGTAGAAATATTGGTCATGGGAAAATTGAAGTGATACTCACCTACTGTTGGATCCCCGTCAGAAACCAAAATGATCAGAGAGACTGAGTTGGGGTCCAACATTCCTAAGTTGTTGGCTTCATTCAAAATAAAGATGGCCCGCAGGAGTGCTTCATTGATATTTGTTCCTGTGAAAGTAATATAATGTGTCATTGAGAATGCTTTCTTTACACACACACACACACACACACACACACACACACACACACACACACAGTCCCATCTAGGACTCAAGTTAGTCTGTCTGGTGATTACTGATGTATAGTTTACTCAATATTAAAGTCATCTGATTGCTCTCCTAGTGAATTTTGCTCTGCCTGGTCAAGATCTCCCTGTGCGGTAAATTATTTAAATTATCCCCTTGGAAATGAAGAAGCTATTCAAAGCATCCATCTGTCATTTTGTAAAACACCCACTTAAAGATATCTAAGTCACTTTAATTGACGTCCTCTGAAGACAGTTACATTTCATACTATTTAAGTGAAAATAAAAAGGCAAATGTGTTACTTCTCCAGAAAAAATGGGAATGTTTAAAAACTCTTTTGATAGGATCATGCATTTTACAGTATTCATGATTTACCAAGAAATGTATTATTTAGGGGAGGCTTTTGCAGACTGGCCGGAGAACACAACAGTGGGGAGCAAGTGAGCCAACATTTGGGCTATGAGGGTTTGGGCCAAACCCACTCACCTCCATTAGGCTGGATTTTTTCTATATATCTCTTGGCATCTGCAATCTGTGTTTTAGTGGCAGAAACTAAATCATTTCTCCAGCTCCGAACATTGTGGTTGAAGTCAACCACGGAGAATTGGTCTTCTGCTCGTAGGTCATCCAATATGGTCTTCATTGCCTCGACAGTCTATTACAAAAGAGATTTGGAAAGGCCTTGCTACACAAAGTCTGAGCCTAAGAAGCAGCTGAGAAACCAAGCACTGATGCTCATCCTTCCATTACTGACTCAAGTTAAACTTCTTCCAGAAAAGCCTTCTTCAGCCCGACTTGGTCAACACAGATCTATCCCTGGTACATCTGAACACATATTGTTGACTTCTTTGTACCTAAACTTGCTCTCTTTTTAAAAATACACAGCCTGGGGCTGGGGATTTAGCTCAGTGGTTCTGGTGCTTCCCTCACAAGCTCAAGATCCTGAGTTTGATTCCTGATAACCACACAGCACGGTGTCAGGCATGGTAGCTCACATTTGTAAGCCCAGCACTCAGAGGGCAGTGGTAGAAGGATTGCTGTGAGTTCCAGGCTCACCTGGGCTACATAGTGAGCTCAGGGCCAGCTGAACTACAAAGCGAGACCCTGTCTCAAAATAAAAGGAAAAGAAAAATGAAAAAAAAGTCACAACCAGTCTGATTACTTGAAGGATCATTGACTTCAGCTGTGTCAAATACTTAAAATTCAAATAACTGAGAATTTCAAACTACAAATCTCACATCTTCTTTTCTCTTGGACAATTCGCTTCTCTTTCTCTCTCAGCTGATGACCTCAACTCCTATTCTCCAAAATCTGAAGCAATGAGAGGAAAATTTCCACAAACTCCGGCAACCAGTGAACTTCAGCTGGCAAAATTAGTGCCACACACATTTCCCTCCTGTAATACAGTAGGGAGCAACCAACAGAATTTTGACCTATTGCAAATTCATTTAATACAAGCTAAATTTCATTCCTTCTCATCGACTGACAATCATGACTCTACCAATTGTCCTTTGCCTCTGAGTCTCCCTCCTTGTCGATACATTTGCATACACATAAAAATATGCTGCATTTTCTCATTCCTTTCAAAACTTCGCTTGTGTCCACTTTCTTAACTTCTCGCTCAGTAAATTCCTGAACTGAGTTGTCCAAGTACATGGTCCTCAAGTCTTTCCTATTAAACTCCTTCTGTTCCAGATGTTTATCCATATCCTCACCAGGAGCCTCCTGGATGCTGGGATTATCACCCCAGGCATATTGTACAGACAACATCCTGCTTGACAGATCCCTTTCAATGTTTAATAGCATCTCAATCTTAGCATGCCTCAAAGAAACGTCCTATTTCTCACAACATTTGATTTTGTCTCTGTCTTTTCCAACCACTGAGGGCAAATTCCATCCTTTCTTCTAATTGCTGAGGCTAAAACCTAAGACCATTTTTGAAGCTTCTTTCTCCCTCTACTTCACAGTTAACGTTCCAGGAAACAGTATTTACTTTACTTTCAAAACAGAGTTCAGAGTCAATCTCTTCTTTCCACATCCACAGCTGGCTCCCTGGTCTAAGGCACTATCCTGTCTTGCTTGGACCATCACACTGTTCTCTTTTCTGGCCTCCTTGTTCCTCCTACCCTTAGGTCTGTACCAGTCTGTTCTCAACATAACATTCAGAAGTGCCAAAGGATATCATGAGACTCCTTCATTCAAACCCTCTCAATAGTGGCTGTCTACCCCTGAGCACCGTGAAGGCCACAGCTAAGCTGTGACCTGCAGGTTTTCCCTGACCTGGCCTAGCTTTCCTTCTCAGTTCTCACCTCATTGTCCCCCAGGCCTGCTGTCTGTCTCCGCCCCTGCCCGGCACGTCTCTGGCTCAGCACCGTCGCACTGGCTGATCCTGGCACCAACACTGATCTGCCCCACAATATCTTCAAAGAGTTATCAAGGAAGCTACCTATTTAGTTACAGATCTATTTTTGTTTTTCAGTACTGGGAAATGAACCCAGGGCCTTTACCTGAGCTACATCTCTGGTCCTTTACATTTTTTTTTTTTTTAAATTTTGAGACAACTTCTCACTAAGCTACTAAATTGTCCAGCCTGGGTTTAAATTTGGAATCCTTCTTCCTCAGCCTCCCAGAGTGTTGGTATTATAGGCCTGTACCCACCCTGCCCAGGTGGCTTATAAACTTAAGAGGGCATCTGCCTGAAATTGGTACTCTTGGTTCCTATAATACATTCCTTATTTTTTTTAAATCCACTATCGGACAGCCTTTAAAACTTAATTATATGTACTATTTATCCTCTGTCCCTTTCCCCACTCAGTTGTAAGTTCTACTAGCTCCAGGGGCAGGGGTGAGGTTTTACATTTTAAAACATTTTTCACTAACACGCAATACTTTGATATTCCAATACCTGCACACAGCCTGTACTAATCAAATCAAGGTAGTTAGATTTCCATCTCCTTATCATTGGTTTGAGTTTGGAGCCTTCCAGCTCCTTCCTTCTATTGTTATAACATGTGTAGCAGGATATTGCAAACTACAGTCCCCCCAGAACTTCATAACTCATTCCTCTCCTAAAAAAGAGGGGGGAGATTTTTTTGGGTGATTATTGCTTTTTAAAAAATGTTTTTACTTTTGGTCTGTTTTGCTCACCGATGAGCTAAGTATCTGACACAGAGCAGCTGCTTTGCATGTCCTTGCTGAATGTAAGAAAGAAGGGAGCAGTGAATAAGACTCTGCTCTAGAGGACGACTCTTCCCTGGGCACTGACTTCCCCCGGGAATCTGGGTAAAGTCTCAAGTCACTTTTGATGGGCATGGCGGGGAAAGAGGTTGTGCTACTGAAACCTGGTGGGCAGACCAGGGATCATGTTCACTGTCCTACAGTGTACAGAACAACACTCCCATGATAAAACAGATCCCATCCAAATTATCAGTAGCTCATGCCTGACAAACCCTGTGTCAGATACCAAAACTGGTGGGCATGAAAATGTAGGCTTCTTTTGGGGTGTTTATAAATCTGAGGGTAGTAGTGCACTTGAGTAGTAAACAAAGTTGTTGAATGCTGAAATAGTTGATTGTTCAACCTGACTCAACATATGAATCAATGAGAATTTTTCCTATTTGTTCTTTTCTGTTTTTATTTAATTGAAATGTGTTCTTGCTATGTATGTCAAGTTGGCCCTGAACTTTTGCTCCTCCTGCCTCAGCCTCTTGTGTGTTGGGATTACAGGTACGTGTCACCATGCCTGGCTATTTTTCTTATTTATTCATTAGATTTGCTTCTGAGCTACTGTTCAATGAATACATCAACACTGAACTTGAACTAGAAGACATGGGACAAGAAAGCCACTTCAGAATTGTGATACAATTTAAAAGACACACATAGGATTATTTAAGGAGATGATAGTTAAAGAACAATGTTAATCAGGGGAATTGAAAGACACAGAAGAGTTATCAGGGTGAAAAGAGTTACAGAAATGAGACTTTAAAAGAGGAGATGAGTTAAGAAATGACTCTTCAGGAAATGCTGCACACAGCATAGAGAAAGGAGGGAGAGAAGGAAGAAGAAATAGGAAATGAGATGAGAAGAAAGGAAAATGTAAAAGAAAGGGATAACTGGGGCATATGTACAGAGAGCAAAAGATAATCTCAGAGATTTGTGAGTATTTGCACCCTCACACAGTAATCACCTTTGCTGAGTTTAATCCCAAAGGGCAACAGTGATGCACTACTGCATTGTTAAGAGAAGATCAGAGAAGGGGGAGAGCCCACCTACCACTTCCCACAGGTAGTACTTACTTGTTTCATCTTAATTCCCCACATGGAGCCACTCACGTCAATGACAAAAAGGATATTTTTGGGAATGGGGTCCAGGTTCTCAGGAGCGAAGAAGTGGACAAAATAGCCATTGAACACCTGAAAATAGAATATATTTGTGAGACAGGTCAGTGCCAGTGTAGGAAATGGAAGCCTGGGGACAACGAGAAGAGAAGTGAGTGATGGAAAAGGAAGCAGGACACTCATACTTAAGAAGAGAGGGAGAAGGTAGGTGCACATCTGTCTCTCCCTTATGCTGCTGCTCCTTTTCCTCCACTATGAGGTTCTGAGCCTGTGGGCCAAGTTCTCACTGCACTCCACGCCATTCTGCTTCATACAGACTTTATCTTAAGCCTGGATTTCTACCCTGCTGACCAGTGGCAAAGCAGGCTGAGTCCATGCTCTCAGGTGATCCCAGCCAGTGCAGGACACAGATAAGCCAATGTATTTGAACACAGGGTGTCAAGTGCCACGATTAGGAAGATAGAGGGCTCAATGAGACTCCAATGGAGAAGCATCTAACTCAGATGAAGGTGCTTCCTCAAAGATTGTGCTTTAAGGATAGGCCTGCAGTTAATCTGCCACTGTGGGAGTTGGGCTGGGTTAGGGTGTAGGAGTAAGGAGAATTTCAGACAGTGCTGAAAGAATATGACATATGGTGCTGTCTAAGTAGTTCAGCAAGATGGGCCCATAGAAGTCAAGAATCCAAGACATTTGGTGAAAATTGAGCAAGATGCTTCACAAAGGATCTTCCAAGACCACTTTTGGATTTTTCTCAAAGTTACTGGGTGCCATCCAGCTACATTCCTGCTCATCCTTTTTATCTTTGAATAACTAGCTCCCTAATTTTCCCTCCCCTGCCTTTTGGTTCATTCTGTCCCAGGCATTAGAACCCTAAGATGCAAGGAGTATGGTTGTGGCCTTTAATATACCTCTCTACGTGCTCTCTCCGGAAAGACTCACAGTTTTTTTTTTGGATACACTCTAGGGGTTCCCACCTTGGCACCAGGGAAACAGAAACACAGAAATGAAAATCTGGATGGAACCTCACAATAAACACGGGCCCCAGATTTCACCACTAGCTCTCATCTTCCTCTGGGCTTTGGTTGGACTGTCTTCCTTACCCTATCATCTCTGTTTTGTTTTGTTTTTTACCATCTAGTTGCAAAGGGCCTTACAAAGTTATCCATAAAACCCAATTTGTAATCTGTACAGCTCTTCACAGGAGGTATGGATGTACCCTTCTAGAACAAGAACACAAGACCTGCTAAGACTTGAACTTGGGCAGTGTCCTTCGAAGACCACATGTTATACCTTGTTCCTTAGCATGGTGCTATTGGGAAATGCTGTGGACCTTCAGCAGTGGGGCCTTCTGGAGCTTCTCAGGTCACTGGGAGTCCGGGTGAGTCCCATAGTGGGTCCCATTGTCCCTAGCATCTTCTTCTTCCTGTTTGTTCTCTTATGTGCTTCTGGCTGTTGCCATCTAGCCCTTCAACAAGAGGCCTAAAAACAATGAGCTCAGCTGGTCACGAGCCTCTAAAACAGTGAGCCCAAATATACCTTGTTTCTTTTTCAGGTCATTATCTCAGATATGTTGTTACTGCAGTGTGTAAAGCTAACACACAAGACCTGATGAATCTTCATTTAGTTTTTATGACACAAAGATAAAGCACAGTGGCCTCCTAAAGCAATAGAAGTTTAGTCCCTGCTCTGTAGCTTTGACACTTGCCTTGACAGCTATAAACAGCCATAGAGTAGGGAGCTGGATCAACAAGACGTCTCCTTGGGTTTGGCTTGGGACTTCTACCAGAGACCCTTAGCACATACCTCTAGCTTCCCAGCCTTCTCTTCTCTGTTCACGTCGTACATCACCACCATCTCGCCATCCACTGCAGTCTCAGAGCAGTTGGAACATTTTCTCTGCTGTGCTATCGTGGGCCTGAAGGAGACATGTGCCTGGAAGGAACAGGAACTTCAGAATCTGTCCTCTGCTCACAGCGCGGCCAGGGGATGGGTTGGGGGCTGTGCCTGCTCATGCAGCAAGGTGAAGAGTGTGCTCGCGGCCATCACTGAACCCATGACTGTGCAAAGGACAGGGCTAGTAGTGACCACTATACTTTACACCTTTAAAAAAGTGAGTCAGGTAAGGGATGGCTCTGGAAAGAGTTTGAAAGGTCTTCAGAGGGGATAGACCTACTTACGGTTTCTTATCACTGACCATTAGGGCAGAAAGAATTCAGCAAAATAATTCCTGCTGTGATTCACGAAAATACACTATGTAGTGCATGCAAGTTGTCATTAGCTACTGTCGAGTAGAGGCCTAGGGAGGTATGAGCCTTCAAAAGTGACAGCCATTGGCCAAAATGGCATACCACAATTGGGAGCAATGTTTCAAATCTTTGATAAAAGATCCTAGACTCTTCCTGGGGATTGCTGGTCCCTTGTAGCGCCCTTGGCCCAACACCGAACATGTTTTCATTCTCCAGAGCATAGGAGCTTGTGGCTGCTCAGATGGCTGGAAAAATGTAGTATTTATGGTACCTTCTGGGCTCCTTTAGATATCACAGGGACACCATCAAAATGGCCCTCGAATGTGTCAGGAACATGAAGAAACCTTATTCCCTGAGGTTCCACTATCCACACGTCCACCTAAAGATGGAAAAGACATTAGAACATTAAAAGTCTGTTCAAGCAAGAAATAAAATTGTTAACAAATAATCCAAGCCTTCATCTTCAAGTCTTCTGTGATTTTTGTAAGAGAGGTTCAAGTTCCCTGGGATGTGAGAGAAACTTAATCTCTTTCTAGCAACTCAGTGAAGTCAATTTCTTTATTTCACCAGGATTTAATTCCCATTTGCTTTGGTTTGGATATGGTTTCAAATGTATCCTGAGTGTTTCACAAAATCTTGGTCGCACAGGTGACTGTGTCAATGTGGCGGGACCTTTAGGAGGTGGGTCCGAGGCAAGGTAGTCAGTCCCGGGGCAGCACCTTGGGAGGGGTCAGTGTTGGTCTGGGAGATTCAGCTGGTTCACATGAGAGTGCCCTGTCACAAAGCAAGGCCGTTGCATGTATTTCCCCTCTGCAGACAGCTGGTTCTCCTGCTATTTCTCTATTGTGCTGTGACAGGGATTCTTCCAGGATACTGGTACCATGTGGTGCTGTCCAAACAGCCTTCATGTCCCTCTGGCCAGCAGAAACTCAGGTCAGGTAAATCTCTTCACTTATAAAAATCCAGTTTCAGGATCTTCTTCATTCAAAAGAAATCTTCTTTATTCTATTGTATTATTTTTGTTTTGTTGTTTTTATTTATTTGGCAGTGCTGCGTATCAAACCCACAGCCTCACGGATGACAGGCAAATACTCTACTACTAAACTACATTCCCAGACCTGATTTTTATTTTTAAAAACTTTCTAGAGGAAGAAGAAGGAAAGTCATTGTTAAATTATACTGTATTTCCTTGGTAGATCTGTCAAATTAAATATTTTGGCCTTTTTAAAATTTCTTCTCTTCTTTTTTTTCTTTAAACAGAGCCCAACAGAGAGAACCTTTTTAGTGATTCTTGACAAAACCATAGTCATAACTGCTATTTCTTTCTCATTTTTTGTTTGTTTGAAACAGGGCCTCACTATGTAGCTGAGGCTGATTTTGAACTTACTATATAAGTACCGTGTGCTAACCAATTGAGCCACTTGAACTTACTATGTAAGAATTTACTAAGTAAGTCCAATCTTGAACTTACTGTGTAGCGCAGGCTGGCCTTGAACTTGCAGAGACGCACCAGCCTCAACCTCCCAAGTGGGTATAGGTGTGTGCCACCATGCCTGGCACAACTGTTATTTCTTGAATGCTTTCTTATATTTTAAGTACTGTGCTAAATATTTATTTGTTCATTTTATTCTGACCAGTGTATTAGGTGTTATTACTCATTTTACAGATGAAGATGTGCAGAATTAGAATGACCCAGCTGATAAATGGCAGAGGCAGGACTCAAACCCACAGCTTCAACTCTTAGTATATCAAACACTGTTTTTTCACTTTTAACACTCCCCTGCCCATATTTTTGGTGAACATTGCCACACTACACTTTAGGCCTCATACACAATATTCTGTTTGTTTTTCGTGCCATTCCCCTCCATCTTCAAGGACATTCATTTTAATATGAGGCCATGACACAGTGGTGGGTGTCATTAGCCCACGGATTAACTTTTTTACCTGCCCCCTCCTCACTGGCATCACTGGCAACACTGATGACCAACTTCCCTTCAAAAGTACCTGCTTTGGAATCATGTCTGTTTTTCTGTCTCAATTTTTTTTTTTTTTGAGAGGTGTTAAAGATTATGCTTACCTAAAGTCATGGGAACCTGTCTCAGCAGAGTCAACATTTTCTCAGTTTTTACAAAGCCCTGCATAGGATGTAAACTTAATCTATCTCCTAGATTTATGTTATCTCTAAAAGATCAACAAGTCCTCCACATTGGTGTGGACTGTCTGGCAGAATCAGGGAACCAGAAGTCTTGGGAGAGCCTGACCTAGATTTCACTAGCAGATAATGGAGAGAATCTTGGAAAAGGCCAGGGAAGTTTCAGAGAACTGGAGCCTCTGCTTTATTCTTCCATAACAGTTGATAATATCTCTACAATGGGGGTAGGGTCCTCATGATAAGAACCACTGTCTCCATGATAAGATGGAAATGGAAAGAATTTCTCCTAGCATCACAGAAGCTCTTAGGTGACCTATGTCTCCTTTGAGATTTCCTTCTGCGGAGCTCAGGACCAGCCCACAATGGCCTGGACTCACTCCACATATTTTTGATCTTTCCCCAAGGAGGACAATTGTTGGAACAAAAACATACCCCAAATTGCGTCTGTCAAGGAAGTTCCAAAATGAGTTCTTATTCTCCTTGATTCCCAAGAAGGAAATGAATTTTCAATTAAATGGATTTTTTAATGATGATTAGAAACCTCTTGTGAAATGAAGACAAGGAGAAAGTCTATCATATTATATTTTATTTTTAATTTATTTCTGAATTTGATCAAATGTCTTTGGAAACGAGTAACTGCCATGGAAAATTAAAGCGGCAAAGTACCTTAAATATCTTCTAGTTGAAACTTTCTGTTTCATAGATGAGAAAACTAAGGCCAGAGAGGTCTAAAGTAAATTAGTGTCCAAATTGCAGCAAGTCCTTGGCTCAGTAACTCCCAGTTCTAACCAGAACACAAGAAACTTACCTCTGTGTCTCTTTCTAATAGAGTAAACTCTGTTTTTCAACTTAAAAAGGATCATTTTCTAAGTGCATAGAAGATATAAGGGTGAATAAAAAATCAGAAATACACTGTTCATTTGTTCTACTCGATGTGTGCAATAATAGTCCTTATTTGCATTGACTTATTGTCCAGAATGTAGTTTTAGATTCAGTCAGGCTCGAGCTAAAACCTTACCTCTAGCTTTATGCTCCTAGGCAAGTTATTTAACTGAATCTCGTTTTATAAATGTGAAGCAAAGGGTATTGATATCTACTTTGTGGTGAAGGTTCAGTGACATACTAGATGACAACACTTCCCCCAGACAGCATGGAAGATATATATTTTCCTACCATTTACACAGCTTTTTATTAACATTATTTACCAACAAACTAAATAAGAACCTTATTTCAGAGTAGGTGTTAATCGCAGGAAGCTGGTCTCTCAATACTGTTTACCATGGAATTCATAGTACTGAGTGAGGTGATATGGCAACCTCTGTCTTTATTAGAAAAATAGTCAGGAGCACATATGCAGTGGTTTAGGGCACCTGAGTGGCCTCTTGCCAACCTGAGCCACGTGTTCTGGGACATGGCAGAGATCACCAGGAGAGTTCTCTTTTTCTAATCCACACAAAAGTGCTACATATGCAAAAGGAATAGGCCCCAAAGAACTCAGAAGTATTCACCCTGCTAGTAAACTGACCCCAGCAGGGAGGATTATTTATCAGATATGAGATACTCCTGTTGGAATTAAAGTTTTACCATGATTAATTCACTCCCTTTCATTTTTTAGGTCTGTGGGCAATTCACAACCTGCCTGCTTCACTTTTTCATGTGTCGTGGGCAGAGGGCTGTTGTCTACTGTCCTGGACTTTTTCTAGATGGCTCTGCCTCTTACACAGGTTTACCGGATATCACAAAGACTCAGGCAAAGAAAGGAGCCTTTCTGGCATTTTTGTTTTTGTTATACTGGTGATTGAACCAAAGGCCTTCACACTAAGCTACATCTTTAATACTTTTTATTTTGGGGGAAGTCTTGCTAAGCTCCTAAGTTGCCCAAACTGGACTCCACCTTGTGATCCTCCTGCCTCAGCGATCAGTCCAGAGCACTGGATTAAGGACTGTGCCACTGCCCCCAATTGTGTTTGTATTTACAGCAAGTGAGAACAGCAAACGTAGATTCACATGATAGCCAATGCAATCATTGTATTGCTCTCTCCTTTAAAGTTATAATTATTGGTGCACACTGGTTGTACTGACTGGGCATTACCTTCTTGAAATAAATGTGGGAAGATAGGCCTCATTGGCTCTAGTTCCATAAATTCGTTTTATAATTATTTCCACCATTTATCCCACTTCACAATGTAGCATCCTTTTCATAGGTGAGAACTCAGGTAATGTGATTCTAAAGATTAGTGTTGCATAGGAAATAGTAGTGCCTGAAGGACGTGTTGTGGATAAACCCCTGGGACACATGAATGTGAACTTACTTGGGAAGGCATCCTTGTGGAATAATTAAGTGCAAGATCTTGAGATGGGATCATGCTGTGCTACCAGGTGGGCTCTACATCCAATGATGAGGGTTCTTAGAAAGGCAGCGGGAGAGCTTGTCAGAGAAGCCAGCACATTGGCTACAAGAGAAGCGACTGGAGTGCCGTGGCCCAAAGGAGCCCCAAGTCCAGGAATGCCAACAGCTGTGGGGCCCCAGAAAAGCAAGAAACAGTCTCCCCCTGAGCCTCCTGAGGGACTGTAGCTCTGCTGACACCCAGTTTCAGACTTCTGCCCTTCAGGATTGTGAGACAATAAGGCAGTTTGTCATTGTTTCTTATGACAGCTCCAGAAAACTCCTATAGCCACTAAGCAGCAGAGCTGGGGTTAAAATCAGAAAGCCATGGTGTGGTTGATGCCAAACCCATGTGTTCTCAGTGCACCGTCTTTTTTTGCAGCGTTGAGTGCATTGAGCCCATAGAGGGACTGAGAAGAAAATATGATTTGGGGGCAGGAACAAGAAGGGCCTGGCGCCGCTGACACCCAGCACGCTCACACTCACCTCCAGGTGCTTGGCCAGCCGTCCGGGCTGCAGGTGCAATCTATGCTCGTAGGACCCCAGCTTCCGCCACTTCACTTCCTGGTAGTGCAGCTCAAACTGCACCTTGGCTCCGGGACGGATGTTCACTTCAGTCTTGAAGTTCTCCATGTCAAGGGCTCTGCTCCTAAAAGTGGGAGCCCCAGACAGAAGTCATCACATATGAAAGAGCTACGAGACCAAGTGTCCTGTAGGACACAGCATCTGGCCTTGTGGTGGGTGCTCAGGCCTGCTCGGCTGTTCATGAAATAGGTACAGTAAACATAAATACCTACAAGCGCGATTGCTAGATAAATTTAATCTTACAAGGATTTCAGTCTCTTCCCTACCCTTACCTGTTGACACTAAAGCTTCTTGCTGATTTGAGTGTCATCTACAAAAGCTGCCATTGACTGGTCCCTAGCACTGACAGCACGACATGTATCATATCTGATACAGCAGGTCTACAGGATGGAAATCATCACCCTCATTTCCCAGATGATAACAAAAGGATGCTCAGAGAAGATAAGTAACCTGCTGAAGACCCCCACAGAGCCAAATCCAAGTCTAGACGCCTCTGAAGACAGTTTGAAACTTGCAGGAACTCTTTAGGGAGAAGTCTGTGACTCCATCAAGCTGGATGTGATTTCCTGTGTGAGGCCTGACTGCCGGCGTGTGTGGGGTGTCCAGTGTGAACATTGATCTTGAGGTGTTTATGGTTATACCATGAAAACAGCAGGGTTATCCAGTGTGATGATTAACAATGAATTATTTTCTAATGAAAGGAGTAAGCAAAGGCATAGTCGGCCTAGTAGGGATAAGGGAAGCACTGAACTATGGGCTGTCAGCTTGGGATACTACGTAGTTGAAGCAAAAGCTGGATATGGCCTGGTACCAGGTTTTGAGGAGAGGGCCATGTTTACCTGAGAAGCAGGTGGAGAAGAAGGAAATGTATGTTCTTTGCCATATCAGTGCCCAGAAGAGTTCGTATTACAAAGAAATGTTTGTGGGGTGAGTAAATGTGTGGATAGACTTTTCCAAATGATGTATAAATACAGCAGAATGATTCCTGCAGCTAAAATAACTGATCAGCATGCAGCAATACTGCGCATATTCCCTCTCTGTGGAATTTCTTCCTTCCCTTCTCCACCTAGCTGAACCCCACAGATCTACTTGGGCTCAGTTGAAACGTTGGTTCCTCTGAGGACTTTCCAGACCCATACGGAACTGCACACGTGGCCCTCTTGGTGTCACATTTCTGCTCTACATTAGCACTTGCCCAACCCACACACAACTGGCCCCATTTCCTTGCCCAGTCTGAGTGTGCTGCTTCTAACAACTGCGAGATTATAAAGGAGGGAAAAAAAAAATTCCTTGCATCTAACTGATGCTGTCAAACGCTCCTGTCCATAAAAATAAGGGAGAAGAAACTGTTAAAACAAATTTCCAATCATTTTCTTCTGTATATTTCGTAAATTTTGCAACAAAGTCACTAATGAACTATCTCTGTAGTTCTTCTCTGCATTCTTTATTTTTTATTTATTTATTTATTTTTTTTAGGTTTTTTGAGACAGGGTCTCACTTTGTAGTTCAGGCTGGTCCTGAACTCAGCCTCCACTCATATCACAGCAATCCTCCTGCCTCTGCCTCCCGAGTGCTGGGATTACAGGCGTGAGCCACCACGCCCAGCACTGTGGTATGTGGTACTGATTGCTGCTGGGGTGAGTCTCCACGCCCAGTATTGTATACTGGTTACCGGGGATCGAACCCGGGACCTTGTGCTTGCAAGACAGGCGCCAGAACCACTGAGCTATATCCCCGGCCCCTTCTCTGCATTCTTTAGAGAAAGCATCAACATTTATTTACAGAACATCCACCTACCTGTAAGATGAGTAATATAAGCACCACCCAGGTGAAATCCCCTCAACTCACTGGTTGGCAGAAAGGCCTTTAGAGAAACAGCAACTGTGATGCCTAATTCCAGTCTGACCATGAGAGCTCGCCAGTGGTTCGGGTTCAGTGCCTTCCTGGAGGCTGGTTTGCACTGGGACAAGGGCACAGGAGAGGGGGAAACAGTGGGGGTGGCATGACAAGCCCTTACCTCACCAATCCAGCCGTCTTGCCTTTTGCTCTCGCCTGTGAGTACAGGGCTCGGCCCACAGTTTTCTCCCTAATGGTACTAGTAAATGTTGTGCCGTCTACCGTCCTACAGAATGACAGGACATAGGCAGTTGATCAGAATAGGGGTCTTAGCAAAACTAATAAACAATAAGCCATTGATACAACACGTTGCTTTCCTGAATGGGACAATTTCGCATCTGTAATAAACAGGAAGAGAGAACTTGAATGACTCACCAATGAGAGTCCCTTTGTCTGACAGTGAGGTTTGAGAAGGGTTGGGTGACTCTCGGCCTGAACACTTCTCCTCGTGGACTGTTGTGTGTAAACTTTCACTTGTGCAAATTTCATCAGATTGAAAAAGGGGACACCTTTTTGAGTGCCCCTTTTCCATGATATGTCATTAGGAGAGGTGACTGATAAACTGTGCATTCTCTAGCTTATATTTGGTTCATGAGATCATTCTTCTGTGAGTTAAGGATTAGGAATAAGCTGAGTATGGTGGCACATGCCTACGATCCCAGTATTCTGAGAGGCTGAGGCAGGATGATCATATATCTAAACCTAGTCTGGACAATTTAGTGACTTAGCAAGACTGTCTTAAAATAAAAAGCGGAAAGAGGGCTAGGGATGTAGTACATCATGAAGACCCTGGGTTTGATTTCTAGTAACTAAAAACCATAACAATCTCCTCGAGGGTATGCAGTGGACTGAATATTCGTGTCTAACCAGATTCATAGATTGAATCCTACTTCCTAATATGATGGTGATACTACTGGTTTTTAGGAGATAATTAGGTCGAGGAAGCAGAAATAGGATTAGGGGTTCTCTAAAGTTCTCTTGATCCCATCAGCCATGTGAGAACAGCAAAAAAGAGCCATGAGTAAATTAGAAAGTAAGCCCTCAGCAGACACTGAATGTGCCAGTGCCTTGATCTTGACTTTCAAGCCTCTGTGGGAAATGAATAATGGTTGTTTAAGCCTACCCATCTATGGTACTTTGCTGTGACAGTACCCGCTGACTAGCATCTCCTCCTGAAAGGGTGGAAAAATACAGCGAGATGTGGGGAGGTACAGATGAATCCCTTCAGGAAGTTGGTTTGCCCCTGTACCATCTCCCTGGAGGACCTCTGTTTCTTCTCTTTCTCCTCTGTCTCTATTCACTTTGCTTTTAACTGGCAGTACCTGATCCTTACTGAGCAATAGTCTTATCGTGTGGCAAAAGCCCAGAGTTCTGGAGCCACACGGGAAGTCACAGTACGCAAATGGGCACTGTCTCCTCTATGAAGCACTTAGGAGTGTGTGGAGAACTTTTTGCTGCTTTGGTGCTTGGAAAATGCTACTTGCATTTGTGGGAGGACACTAAGAAGGCCAGACAACCCCTGGTGGAGGGACAGCTCCTTTGAACAAGTTTCCTTCCCAAATGACAGTAACCCATGTGTTGAGGGACATTTCTGGGTTTGTCCCGTTAGATGACAGATTTGGACCTGAGGGGCCGTATAGCATGCTCATTAGTTAGCCAATGGCTCTGCAGTCAGAACACAATGGTCAGAGCCCGGGTGAGACCCCCACGCCTGCGGGGTTGGGCCCGCCTTCTTCCACTCACGACCCACAGTTCTTTAAGATCAATGGAGAATATTTGGGAACTTGATAGAAAAAGACAGAAGACATGTTTTGGCTGCTATGGAGGAGGTTTTGGCAACTTATTTTAAATTGTGACAATAAAGCAACTATCTTCTGAGGTCTTACAAATTCAGCTCTGGTTATAAAGGAACCGAAATAAATATATGTTTCACAGTTCTGTATTTTGTCCCCTCAAGTCTTCTAGGGGAGTTTAAAAGAAAACAGAAATGACACCTATAATAAATTCTGATTATGTGATTTAGAATTAAGAAATTAGATGAGTAGTTTGAACTATGTTTTATAGACATAGGTCATATAATACCACTACAGAAAATCTTTTTCCTTTCCATTTGTTTTTTAGAAGAGAACAACTAAAAAAAGTTTTAAATCTTCAAAGGACACCAACTTGCCTAATGCTTATTTCCTCTCCATTTTTGAAAACACAGATCTAAAGATTTTACCAAAGGGCATGGTAATGAACCCTGAGTTTTATTCACCACAATGATTATTGATGACCTTGGCATATGAAAGACAAAAACAAAGCAGAAGAAACTCAAGCTTATGTTTGACTAAAAAAAACCAAAAACTATCTTCAGAACATTATCCTCCATTCTAGGAAACCAAAAAGGAACATTGATTCCTAACAGCACTCTCAGGATGGGCACCAGCAAACCCAGGGTGTAGGAAACCATCTGGTCACCTGGAAGAACAGAAAATGTCCCTCCCTGGTCAGGACCCATTCAGGTGGATAACTGGCCCTAAATATCTGATGGACATTGGAGCACTTTAACATTGTTTTTATTAAGGAAAATTTAAAATAAATATATTTAAAAATTGAGAGAATAGTATGATATTGCCTAGAAACCACCATTATCCATACTCTGCCACAGTTCTTGGAAGCCAACCTTAGACGGCATATCATTTCATCCATGACACTTCAATATATGTTTGGCATGGAATTTTAAAAAATTATACGTGAGTACCACTAGAATCACTGAGTACAGAATATAAAGTATTTAGATTAAGTATAAGAAATAATTCTAACAAAATTGTTAACCATGAGTTGATTGCCTGGGGAAGTAGTGGGCTTATTATTAAAGAACTAGTCAAGTCAAACTCAGATAATCTACTTGTTAGTGACATACTAGAGGAATTCAACCTGGGTAAGGGACTGGGCTCAGTCAGCAGCTCTCAACCATCTTGGGGATGGCACTCACTCCTGTGAGATTTCCTATAAACCAGGGAGGCAGAATATATTTCTCTCCCTTAAGTGAAGGATATTAAAATGTAAGTAAATGAAAGGTTGTTACCACACTGATTGTTTGCTTTACTTTAGTAGCAATTGGAAAATCCTTTATGAATTCTGACCTTCGAACCAGAAACAAATATGGTGGCCCATCTCACAGTGATTCTTGGTACAGCAGCTCCATCACTCTGCATGTAAGAACCACTGCACCAGCTGGCCAGCTGGGTCCATTCCCATGAGGAGGGCTTTTGATTTCATCAAGAGGTGTCTGAGTGATAAGTACCCAGGTTCTGGCTCTGCGGAGGAACTACTTACATGGAGAAATTGGAGATGAAGGCTCCTTTGGGAATCTGAACATCAAATACAACATCTTGGGGCTGTGGGGAGTTGTTCACCAGTTTGCTCTGGATGATGGTGTTGGCCATACGAGAGGTAATTGTGGACTGGACTTTATAGCTATAAAGAGTTACTTGATCAACATCCTCCTGAAATTGGCAAGAAGGCAAAACTACTCATAGAAAAATCGCACAGGACATCAGTGCACGCGTGATATTCACAGTAGTACATTTTGCTTTCCAGGAGCAATTCTAAGGTGAGTACACGACTCAGATACTGTTGAGCCACCTTCCTAACTTCTTGGAGCAATCTACAAGAAGAATTGGCTTTTGTTTTGAAATAATTTGGTTAGAGATACTTGGAGAGAATTTTTTTTAAACTCCAAGTAGAAAATGATTGCAGAAAGACTGACTTGTGAATATCCAGGGAGTAATTACGAACACGAGGTCACAGTTGGGAAAGCAGGAAGGGTCACTGGATCAGAAGAGGACCCCTGCTGTGTCTTCAGAGTGGGGTACTGGCCAGGCTGCAGTGGGGTGAAGGGCACGTGCAGGTCCTCACATGTCACAGTGCTACCTTCCTAGTAGGTCGTCAGTTTGACCTATTATACTCCATCTTTAGTCCACTTTTCTTTCATTAAGTTAAAATGAGCTATGAGAATATTAACGAATGTGAGGGAGAGACTATGCTGGTGAGGGCACTGTAGGCATGATTGTCCCCACACTACACCTTCTTTCCCACCCTTCTCCATCGATTTAAGGCAGCCCCAGCATTAAAAAAAAAAGCACAGCAGCTCCACATGCTCAAAGGCAAGGCATGAAACACACACACACACACACACACACACACACGTCTTAGGATCTGCCTGAGATCTATGTGCTTCTTCAGATCTATGGGAATTATGTGACCTACTAGATTTTTCTTTTTTCTTGTTTTTCAACACTAGCTCTCATCCTCCGAAACTTACTGTCCACCATTAAACTTTGCAACTAGTTAATACCAAGCTCATCTCAGGCTAAGGTAAAATTCAGACTAGTTGACTTGCCCTTCTACTCAGTAAGTGCTGAACCTCCCCAGTGGTTATCATCAGTTTAGAGCAGGAAGTACAACCTAAGTACTTTCCTTTGGCTGTTCCCTGGCCCCAAAAGGTCCACTTTGGACACCTCAGAGAATTGGCAATCTCATGTCTAAGAGTACTTTTCCACAGCCACTATTTTATTCTCTACAACTGTCAGGTGATATATTCTGAACTGTTAAGTTGTAATAAATATGTACAATTGGATGGAACCTATATAGTTGTTGAAACTATATACAATGAAGAGCAAAGGCATTTTTAATCTTTGGGTGATATCTGTTTGCTCAAACTGTTCTCTTTCCTGCTGGATTTTAGACACACTTCCAAACAGCATTGAGCAAGGAGGGTATTTCAAAAGGCAGGTAAATACACTCAGTTGTGATGACAAAAGGAGACACCTCAATTGATTTCCAGATAATGATTAACAGGAAAATCATTGAGACATCAATTTGTAACAAAAGTCACAGCAAACTTACCGTCCTTTCGCCTGATTCTTCTTCAGCAAGGCTTCTCTGTGAAAGGAAGTTAGACAGTCATTCTTCAACAACCTGTTAATTATCACCTCTAGGGCAAAACTCTCTCAGTCAAAAACATTTATTTTCCTTCAAAACCAAACTGTGCTTCATTCATTGGAGCTGAGGCATAACGATAAAATATGCTCAAACTCTATTTTTCTGAACAAATTTCTGAGTTTTTGTGAACAAATTTCTCAGCCTTTCTTGGTTGCATGGATATCACCCTATGATAACATGCTAAAACAAATATTTTTCAGTCCAAGTGCCCAACCAAACTCATGAGGGGCACCATATATTCCCTTTAATCTGGTTTGTCCTTTATTCATTTGAATGGTGATCTGGACGTTCCCTGCTGCCATGAGGCCAGGCAGTGTCCTCACTGTCTGAAGCACCAGGTTTCCTTTGACCACACCCTTCACATCCCAGCCCTGGTAGAATTTCTTCAGTGAAAAGTGGACCTCTGGATTGGTCAGTTTCCTTGACTTTGTGTTCTCACTGCAGTTTATTCCTTCTCTGGGGACATCTCCTGGGGTGACAAATATCCATTCTACTTGAGGGACCATTGATCTAGGGTCTGTCTCTTTCTGGACTGAACTGCATGACAGCAGAGCTTGATGCCGTTTTTCCTTGGTTAGCCCTGGTACCATGCACAGTAGCTGGCACCTGGCAAATTCTGTGCTCTTGCCAACATGCTAGGAGATGATCTATATGAATGACTGTCCTGCTAGAGAGAGGAAGGAAATCACTGTTCTTTGAAAGGTGAGTGGCTTAAGAGTGATGAGGGGATATTTGATGTTTGAGGGGTTATAAAGAAAGTCAGGCATTGGATGCAGTCAGCTTGCCTGATTTTGGATGATCTGAGAGGTGAGTAGATCCTCTGCAACACAATGATTGTTTTCCTTTAGACTTTTTGAGTGCAAAGCTCAGTAATCAAGCTTTGTCTCTTGTGCCCAGATGAGAATCTGACATGAAGTCTTGTTTATTGGGTTTTAATATCATTGGCCTAAAATCTGGACTTTTGATAGTCAAACATTCACATCTTTACAAAGTAAGTCCTCAGGGGCTTAGAGTTGCTTCTGTGAATGTGAATACTTTCTTTTTTTTTTTTTTTTTTTTGAGACAGGGTCTCACTTTGTAGTTCAGGCTGGCCCTGAGCTCAAGTTTGAACTCATAGCAATCCTTCTGCCTCTGCCTCCTGAGTGCTGGGGTTACAGGCATGAGCAACCATGCCCAACACTGTGGTATGTGGTACTGATTGCAGGTGGGCGTGAGTCTTCATGCCCAGTACTGTTGTATGTGGTTACTCGGGATTGAACTCGAGCCCTTATGCTTGCAAGGCAGAAGCCAGAACCACTAAGCTAAATCTCTGGCCCAAATACTTTCTTTTTTAGCATACAGGCTGTGTGTTGGGGAATCTGAACCCTTCCTGCCACTGCAGACAGCCCACCCCTCTGGATTAGGGACTTCTGTCTGTGCTGTCTCTGTGACTTCCAGGGTGCAGCCCCACGGTGGTCTGCTCTCCTGCCCCAGAGGCCTTCTGTGCAGCTTCCCAGATGGAGTGACCAGAGGAAAGGAGGTGTGTGCCTGCAATGGAAAGCGCCTAGACTAAGAGATGATCTCCTAGAAGGAAAGTCCTTCTCATAAGGCAATTCCATCATTGCATTTTCTTAAATTTTGAGGAAACACAGGTACCTTTTAAGGTACTACATGTCCACTGCAGTTGGAGGCTGCAGGACACCCATGTAGGAGTGTAACTTTCTCCCCCTTGACAATGCTCTACCTGGGTATAAAGCCACTGGACTGTGCTACAAAGTGAGTGCTTGAGAAGGGAAAGTCTAGCAGCCTGCACCTTCATATCTCCCTCTCCTACTGCTCCAGTGATGACCTCGAGCAATATTCGCCCCTCAGGGGCAAAGCTTACTGTACCTGATACCTCCGGTTGTCTGGCACAAATTGAAATTTGCCTGGGGCCACTTCCACGAGATCACCATATTCTGTAAACTAGAGAAGAGTTTAGGACATTTATTTCTATTTTTAAATGTCTAGAGCAAAAGAGGCTGCTGGTGGTATTCACTATATTATTTTACATTCTTTCCTCTTCTTTTATAGGATCTCTCTCTCTCTCTCTCTTACACACACAAACACACACATACACACACACACACACACACAAGGGTTTCTTCGATATACTTATGTTTGCTAGTCAGGTCTCAGAGGAGAATAAATGGAAATTGATATTTGATATTTTTGGGACGCAGGAATTACATTTCAGAGTTTGCATGGAGAGATGGACAGACATGTCAGGGTCAAAAGGGCCTAGTAGTTGGGCCAGTGCCTGGGCCAGGTTCTGGGTGGACCCAGCAGGTGCGGAGGAGGTGCTGGGTGGGGCAGATGTGAACCATTCATCTCCCTGCTTTAAAAACATATATGGGGAGGAACATCAGTTAGAAATGACTGAAAAAGCACAAATACATTTGGGTTCCTTGGCTTCTGTTTGAGATTCCAAAGCACTGGTGATTTTTAAAGTATTAGAAAATATAGCAATGTCTAAGCAGAGTGATTTTTTTCCCATGTGAAGATGCCAGTATATTCCTATCAAATTTTTGCAATTATAAAATACTTTTAATTTAAATTTTTTTGGTTGATACATAAAATGATAAAAATTATACATATTTATGGAGTGCCATATGATATTTTAATATATGTATATGGTATATTAATGTTTAAATCAGGATAAATATATTGATTCTTTCAAATGTCACTTTTTATTTTATGAGAAAATAAAACATATTTTGAAAACCAAATAGTAAGAAAATAACAATAGTTATTACATGACACATTGTAATCTCCACAGTAGTTCTTGACATTTTTGTAGATAATGCGTCCTTCAAGCACTACAGATTTCTGCATTTACTAGGACGGTCCTGTAACATATTTTGTTTTTCTAATATAAAAGTCACTCTTGTTGGATTTTCAGAATAACTCAGTCCAAGGACTTCCTTGTACTGGGATGGTGAATGGTTCAGAGTGGAGACTGAGCTCCACGAATTATTCCTTTACTTTGCCAGCCAGCTTGCCATCTCCCCCTATAATAAGAATATTCAAAGTCTCTTTATTACAAAAGTCACTGTTCACTTAAGCATGAAACACAGTGGTGCTATGATAATGACTTTTATTAAGAGCCATCACGATATTGCTAACAATAATAGCCAATAATTAGTAAGCACTTGCTGGTTCAGGCTCTCCGGTTGGTAGTTTATTCACATACATCATTTAATTCTCACAAAAACCCTGTGGATTAGGTCTAGTCTTACTCCCATTCTCAAGAAAGCAGCAAATGACTGTGCTCCATACACTTGGCTACACTAAGATGACTGGTCATCGCACTTAAGGCTCACGCAGAGCCTTTACTGTGTTAAGAGTAATGATAATGGTGAACACTTGTGCTCTGACGAAGAGCTTCACAAGTGTCTGTCCTCCATGGAACAAGGTCACTGAGCAGCAACCACAGGACAAACGGCTCTTTACTGATTGCATGCTTAGGATGACAGCAAGGAGCCCTCTGGATTACTTACTTCAGGAAGTCCACTGGTGGGGATGTCGAAGGCTGATGCATCCAAAACAAATAACCAGATGAGAAAGCACATGAGCCACTTCATTTTTCTGGGCAGCTTTGCCAACGTCTCCAGAGCAGGTGGTCTGGGGAGAATGCTGCCCCTTCCTACTGAATCAAGCTCAGAGGAAACAGAAGAGAACAGATCACTTTAAAAAAGAAGACCAAGAAAAAAGCTCTCTAACTTTGTTCAAAAGATAGACAAATATTTGTCCTGGAGCTCAAAGTGGAGCTGTGGGGGTGGAAGGGACACCCTGGTGTTACTCAAACAGCAAAGCCAAAAGCTTGGCTGTGAGGACAAGTCCGGGGCAGAGTCTAGGTCGGAAAATAATTGTCATCTTCTTTAAAGGACCAAAGGTGGAACCATACCAAGAAATACAGGTGGAGGGAAAAGTTAAGGTAAAATATTTCTGGAAACAAAATCCTTTCTTCTAAGTGAAAGCAGGCGGTAGCTAGACATGGGTGCACATGTCTGTACCGATGGCTACCAGGACTGTGGCAGGGTAAATTTAGTGAGACTCTGTTTCAAAATAAAATTCTAAAAGGGCCTGCTGGTAGAGAACTTGACTAGAATGCATATGGCTCTGGGTTCAATCCCTAGCCCTACAAAAATGTAGAACACTTAAATGGAATTTTAAAAATAAAGTAGGAAAGGGCTGGGGATTTAGCTCAGTGGTTCTGGCGCCTGTCTTGCAAGCCAGGGGAAAGGGTTCAACCCCTGGTAACCACATACAATACTGGGTGTGGAGACTCACGCCCAGCAGCAATCAGCACCACATACCACAGTGCCGGGCGTGGTGGCTTCCACCTGTAATCCCAGCAGTCGGGAGGCAGAGGCAGGAGGATTGCTGTGATGTGAGTCGGAGGCTGAGCTCAGGGCCAGCCTGAACTACAAAGCGAGACCCTGTCTAAAAAAAAAAAAAAAAAAGTAGGAAAAGTCAGGGTAGAAAAACAGTGATTTTCTCAGATAGAAACCCATGGTTAACCTTTGCCCCTCTCCCTTTGATGATGGAGAACCTCTTACATTTATACAACCAGTCAAGATGATGCCATAGACTTAGGCTGACTCTCCAGGGAGAGGTCCTCCATAGAGACTGGATTCACCCTGAAGTGCTCATCCTACTAGTCTGTGATCTCAGTTTGCCTGGTGGCACTTCATCATTCTGGTGTGCCATCGTGAAATAGGTGAACTATAAACTACAAAATTACTACCATGCTATTTATATATGAGGAGCACATTCCTAGGAAATCATATAGCAAGAATAATTATGGGAAAGTTCACATCCACAGAAGATGGACAATAAGCACATTACCAAAGAGTGGGGAAAAGGCCTGTGCAGACAGTTCCGTTAATGACTGGTTCATGTACTGTAAGCATCGATAGGGACCTGCCTTTGTCTACTAGATAACAAACATATATGTAAGTCACAGGGAGTCCTCACTGTCCGGGGACTCTGTGCAGTAGTGGAGAAGAAGGGACAGTGTCTAGGATGAGGGGTAAGCTGAGAATCGGTGCGGTGCAAAGAGGGTGCCAGGAGGTGGGACCTGCTTTGCCAGGGAACCACATTCCAAGAGAAGAGGGCTCAGCCTGATGGATCTGGAGAGATGAGGCCTCTCCAGGCTGACGGTGGGAGGCTCCCATCTGGGAGTGAGATGGGCTGGCAGGCACACAGGGACATGGCCGTACATCGGGCCGGCGGGGGCTGGCGAGGGGCTGGGATGAGCTGAGCGGAGGGCCGCAGGGTGCCACGTACACTCTGCTACGGATCCTGAACTCCACACGCCATCAAGTGGGGACACAGTGGAGGGTCGTTAGAAGGCAGAAGCATACAGCACAACATGCACATTTAATGAATATCACGGATACGGCTTGGATGATGGGAGAGGCAAGGCGAGAAGCCACGCACCTTATAAAAACTAACGTGAGGCCTGGGCAGTGTGGATGGCTTGAGGAGAAAGCTCCTAAGAAACTCCTGTAAAATACCAGACAAGAATGTGAAATGCAAGCATGTGTTTGACATCTAGAAGTGCGTGCAAATTATTCTTAAGAAATGGTAAGCAGGGCCTGGGATATAGCTCAGTGGTTCCGGCGCCTGTCTTGCAAGCGCAAGGACCTGGGTTCAATCCCCGGTAACCACATAACAATACTGGGTGTGGAGACTCACCCCAGCGGCAACCAGTACCCCATACCAGTGCCGGACGTGGTGGCTCACGCCTGTAATCCCAGCACTCGGGAGGCAGAGGCAGGAGGATTGCTGTGACGTGAGTTTGAGGCTGAGCTCAGGGCCAGCCTGAACCACAAAGTGAGACCCTGTCTCAAAAAACCTTAAAAAAAAAAAAAAAAGAAATGGTAAGCAGCGTGTAGGTTAATGAGGACCTATCTATAACTACCAGGAAAATGTGCAAATGGCAAAGCCAAGAATTCATGGTGACTAAAGTGTTGCGTGGGCGGCAGACTTCTGAGTAATTTGTGCTTTCCTCTTCAGGGTAGTTGTTACTGCTGTGCTTAGTAATCTGTCTTCCTAGGTTCATAGCCCTGCTTCTCCCATTTACTAGTTGTGAGATCTTCGGGGTCTCTTTAATCTTTGCGAGCTTTGTTAAAGAGCATTGTCTTCCAGCTGACTTCACACACTAAAGCTGTGGCTCCTAGGACGGCTACATCTGAAGTAAGGACGCAGTTAGATGAGGTCACAGGGCGGAGCTCTGATTGTAGGACTGGTGTGTGAGACACAGGAGGGTGATTCCCTTCCTTCTGTCTTCTCTTTCCTCCTTTCTCTTATTCTTTTTCCCCTGGCTCTGTGAGGACAGAGTGAGAAGACCGCAGCTGTCTACAAACCAAGAAAACATCCCCACAGGGAGCACACTGGCTCCCAGTCTGAGCCTGGATTTCCAGCCTTCAGAACTATGAGAAATACGTTTCTGTTTAAGCTGCTCAATTTCTAACATCCCATTACAGCAGCACAAGTTGAGAAGCTTACATTCTCTTACAGGATTTTTGTCAACTTTAAATGTGACAGTGTGTGTAAGTTACTTGACACTTAAATGCCCAATTCACATTTTTACAAATTAACTTTTGGTTTTTGTTAAAACAAGAACTTGCTGTGCAGGCCAAATTGGCCTTGAACCATGTAGTTTAGGGAGGCCTCGAACTCATGTCAGTCTTCCTGCCTCCCGAGTGCTGGGATTATAGTCAAGTCCTACCACACCCAGACAAATTAACTTTAGTTTAATTCTTCATCTTTAATCAAAGAAAATCTTTAGGGCATGTAAAATAGAATCTAATACTTACTTAATATTTATTAAATATTTTATCTATAAGGTTACATCTATCTTCTGATTTTAAATTTTCATTTTCTTTATTTTATTTTATTTCTTGAGACAAGGTCTTGCCATGCAGTTCAGGCTGGCCTTGAGCTCACTATATATCCCAAGCTAACCTCAAATTCATGGTGCTCAAACTCACCTCAAGCTCACCTGCTTCAGCCTCCTGAGGGCTGGCGTCATGGTAAGCACCACCAGGCCTGACTATTTTTCAGATTTGTGTCATAAGTCTTTATCAGACCTTACTAGAACACTTTCTTGCACATTGTAGGTGGTGAATAAATAAATAAATGCCTGCTCAAAGATTTAATAAGTTTTTCCTCACAGATTACTTTACTTCTACTTAGCAGTTCACTTTCTTTCATGGATTTTACCTTCCTTTGATTTTGTGGTCTACCTTCTTGTAACAAACAAGGAGCAGCCTCTTGCACAAGGCACTGACAGGCAGCTCGAGCTCAGGGCAGAGTGACTCTCCAAGGTGGGCAAGTGCTCTGTGCCAACCTCCGGCGTCTCTCAGATCTGGGTACATGTAAAGTTTAATTCATGGACGTATAACTGAGACTTGCCTTTTTTTTCTGCCTAGATTCTGTCTTCAGCCTCAGCACAGGAGTGAACTGCTAAAAAAATACAAGTCCTGGAATATGGAGAGGAGAAAGTGGGTCATCCTTCCTGTGTCTGTGATGAGCCAGGGACTCCCACCCAGGGCAGGCGGTGTCTTGGCTTTCACGGGAAGACCCTCGCATAACTTTGCATCTTCTGCTGTGATGGTTAAAACCCGATGGCATGTTCTTACAAATTGTGCTGTTCAGTGTTCTGGCTTCTCCCATCAACCATTTCATCTTCAATCTGATATTCAAAATTAATTAAGAAACTGTATCACGGCAGCCTGGGCCACACTTCCTTTCCATGCTGGTGGCCTGTCTCCAAATGCCGAGGCCCTGGAGGAGCACCTTGTTTCTTCTGTCGTGATGTTCGGAAGTGCAGCGGCCCTGTTGCGGTGGGTGATGTGTTCGGGTCACTGAGTCCTGAACCCGTGACCCCGCCACTTCCCCCACGTCGTCTCGGCAGCTGCAAAGTGTGACTTGAAAGTGTCCACTGTTGTAAATGTTCCTGCTTTACACGATGGAAAGTACTACTGTGAGGGCCACAAGAAAATCCACTCTCACGGATGTGAAAACCAGCAGGACATCAGCAGGAAAAAAATCAATAATATGGCCTGTGTTTGAACAAATCAATAACTTAATTGAGTATGCAGTGAGGATTCTGAGAAACATCGATGAAGTCACAGCTCATCACGTGAATGTGTCCTTGTGGTTCAGTGAACGGTCTGGCCGTGGCAATCATGGGCTTCTAGTATTTAGTTCTATAGTGAAAGGGCATAACCTTAAAGGCCAAAGCTGAAGCTGAGCTAATGTATAAATAATTGGATCTGAGCCTCATCTCTTTGTTCACCACATTGGATGAAATATAATGTGAAAAATATTGGTTTTCTACATATACTTGAACTCTAATGTCCTCTTGCTCAGAGTGAAGCCAAGACATTGTGTTAAGAATTAAGGTTTAGGACCGGGGATATAGCTCAGTGGTTCTGGTGCCTGTCTTGCAACTGCAAGGGCCCGGGTTTGATCCCCAGTAATCACATAACAATACTGGGCATGGAGACTCACCCCAGCAGCAACCAGTACCACATACCACAGTGCCGGGCGTGGTGGCTCACGCCTGTAATCCCAGCACTCGGGAGGCAGAGGCAGGAGGATTGCTGAATTCAAGGCTGAGTTCAGGACCAGCCTGAACTACAAACTGAGACCTTGAACTACAAAGACAGACCTTGTCTCAAAAAAAGAGAAAAGAATTGAGGATTAGCTCTTTGAATTTTCAAGATGATGTTCTATTACCCTGCCAAATCTTTCCCCACTTTTAAGCATGAGTGTGGCTTAGTGTGATTTGGAGCCAGAATTTAAAGATCTTTTGGAAGAAAAATATTTGAAAAACATAGTTATAACACCAGGCAAAGATGTAAAACATGATAAGGAGTATGGGCCTAACACACTAATTTGTTCTTAAGTCAAAAAGCTTTGCTGTTGAATCGCTTGTTTTTTTCTGTTCTGTATCCCTGATATTTAAATTCAAATCCACACCCACTGCTAGAGCAGACAGCTGGGCTCAGTGTATTAGTACTCAGCGACAGTCCGCTCATTCTGGTGCAGCAGTTTCTGGTGTTCTTTCTGGGGTGTCAGGGTAAGGAAGGGGCCAGCCCTGGGAGCGGAGTTACCCTTGCATTGGTGTTCCATGTTTCAGGCAGGAAGTACCTTCCTGTGAGTTTTGGGAGTGTCTCCAGGATGTGAAGAATACAAGGGGGTATTTGGAATCTGGAGCATGAGGGATGTTCAGTGTCACCTAATTGGATTCTCTAAAAGACAATGAATGAAGCAAGGTTCATGTGGCCAGTCATCCAGGCAGGGAGAGGACGGAGCGTGGCACGGGGGCAGAGGGCACAGGTGACCCTGGCAGTGGGGTCCAAATGGAGCAGCCTGGTTTGAGAGCCCCATTATGCATCACTCCATGGCTCACCAGTGCTTCCACAGTTTGGCACAAATCTCTGGGTACCTCAATGTCCTCTTCTGGAAATGAGGCCAACCACATGTAAAGGGATTCAAACAGCGCTGGGGACCATCGAGTGTTCCTTAAGTGCAATTATTATGAGAAAAGCAGGTTCAGCACAAGACTCTGTGACTTCCAGGTAGGCACTTCGTCCCTGACCTGTGCATGCTTCTGCTGCCGGCTCCTCAGAGAGCTGAGGGTGGTTCACAGAGAACAGACGTAACCAGGATGGGTTGATGTCAATTCACCGTCTACTTAGGTTGCTATTTCCTTGGCATATGACCATCTATCTGGAAAGAACAGCAAGCGATGGAGAGGAGGGCAATAAAGCCTCAGAGAAATGTGATAACAAGACTGCACAGGAGCAATTTAAATGAATTATTTTCCAGGGAAATTATACTCAAGGATACTGAACGAAGTTCTGACTGAAAAGAGCTTGTTAAATTCTAAGTACTAGGTTATTTATTGTTCAAAAAAGGAAGACATTTAGATTCTGTAAATTATAGGAGGAGTTTAAAGTTGAGTAAATTTTGAAGAACAGTTTATAAGAAACTATTAAAAATGGTGATTTGAGGACGTGTTAAATATGAAGCAATTTAGCAGACTGACAGTGGCCAGGACGAGGATGGAGAAGATGAAGAGCCACGGGGCAGCGGGGGCCAGTGTGGGACTGGCGGCTATTAGTCAGCTTCCCATCACTGTGACAAAAGGCCTGAGTTAGGAGATGACAAGAAGCATGGTTTTAGAGGTTTCAGTCCACATCGGTGGCTCTGTTGCCGCTGGGCCTGTGGTGAAGCAGTGCACCATGGTGGAAGTTTATGTCAGAGGAAACTGCTCATCTCCTGGTGGCCACAGGCCAAGAGAAAGGGAAGGGTGAGGGTCTTGGCCACCCTGGAAGACCACACCCCTGGTGACTTAATTTCTCAGTAGGCCCCAACTCCTAAAAGTGCTACCACCTCCCAATAGTACCTCAGGGAGGGCTTTGGGGGTTGTTCCAAACCCAAACTAGCCCAGCATGACCGACCAAGTAGGCAGAAGAAGGCGCCCTGGGCTTGAAGTCTAGGAAGTGTGAGCAAAGCAGCTGACAGAGAGACTAGAAATCAAGAAAAGACATTCTCAGGAGTCAGGAAGTAGATGAGCTAAACCATCCTCAGATGTAGCTGAGGCTGGATTAATGTCCAGGGTGGGGATTTGTCTGCCCAGCTCTTCCCCTTGATTATCGAGTTTGTACATGCGCATAGAACTTACAGCCTAGAGAATCAGTGATAATCCAGTGCTGGACCGGACACTAAGCTAAACTAATTTTCCTTTTTTTTTTTTTTAATACTGGGAATAAAACTTGGGACCTTGTGTTTGTCAGGCAGGTGTCAGAACCACTGAGCTAAATTCTCAGCAAGGAGAAAGCATTTCATAATTTATTGTTGTAGTTTTGTTTTGCCTTTTTCTGTACCAGGGATCAAACTCATTAGCTTGTGCTTGCCAAGCAGGGCGGTGCCACGGAGCCAAATTCCCAGCCCTAATTTTACTTTTCCTAACTCTGACATTTCTAAATGGGAAGATTCAGATTTGTTATAAATGCAAATCTGTCACAAGGTGCTCATCACCAATGAAGGAGAAAAAGAAAATGGAATGAATTTCACCCGTTTAATTGTAGAACCAGTTGTTTGAACTAATCCAAGCCTTGATGAATAGCCTGATGTTACTTCAGGACTGAATTTAATGGTGAGAAAGAGGAGCCTGTAACTCATGGAACACGTTTGAATAAAATATTCCTGAAACAAACGACGGATGAAAAAAGAGACATGCTAAACACAAGTTCTACAGCATTTCACTGAAGTCTGGTGCGACCTTTGATAGAGACCTGGAATACTGCATCCAATTTTGAGGGATATTATGAAGTGCTTTAATAAATCCAAGCTAGCTACTGGAGGCTATAGGATAGTTATACAGTTGAAAACTGTCAGATGAGGTCATTAAAAAAAACCAAAACGTTCAAAAATAAGAAGCTGGAGTGGCAATGACAACTATCTATGAATGAAGCCAAAGAGGAAGTTATTTAAGGAGCTGTTATCCCGTGGAGACTCCACACAGAATGGAGGCACAAGGAATCCAGGAAGAGAGGCCAACCACTGCAGGGAGCTGGGCGGGGCCGGGTGAGAGTGACGGGAGGCTGAGCAGGGCCCGAGCGCGCTGGGGGGCGCGGGGGGGGGGCTTCTGGGAGGCATTCGGGCGGGGCTGAGCGTCCGCGGCCTGCTCCTTGGAGAAGCAAGTTGGGCCGTATCCACGGGGCCAGGGGGCAGCAGTGGACAGGCCAAACGCCCCATATCGGGGCTTAATCGCTGCATTTCCAGGGCGTGGCGCCGGGAATGTTCCGCTGATCCCCCGCTACATTCCTGTTTCCAAACCACGGCTTAGTGTCTCTCCTGACCAGTTCAGAAGGGTGAGTCTTTCGTCCTGTGTGGTGCTGGCAGAGCTCGGGCCAGTGAGACACCGCGGGCTGGGGCATCCAAAGAGCTCACCAAAGTCCCAAGGCTGGCTGACTGGCTGGCTCCGTTCTCCTGTGGGCGATGTCCCGCCGTGACTCGCACGGCAAGTTGGGTCTCCAGAAGGGGCTTCATTCCAAAGGTGCAGAAACAAAAGCTGTGGGTCACCCGAGGCCCCACCGTTCCAACTTACACTGTTACACTTCTTTAGTGCTGGGCAAATCAAGTCTCAGAGACAGCCGTGATTCTACAGGAGCGGAAATAAATTCCACCTCTAGTCAGAAGAGCGGCAGCGAGTGTGGGGCTGTCTTTTATCCACGGCAGGGAAAGTGGGAGTTGGAGATGGCAGAGGGAATGCAGCTTCAGGGACTGTGCTCGGAATGCAAATGGCAGCATAATGGAGAGGATTATGAAGATGAGTGATTTGTGTGATGATCTTAATAGTCATCGGAACAGAGTCAAGTCTTACAAAATAGCAGCTGCTGTGAATCATACTATTGTTTCTAGCGATGCTGTTTGTCACAGGCGTGTCTAATCCTAAACAGAGGCCACGAGACCTGAGCGAGGAAAGCGTACAAAGGACTCTCACACTGGGGTAATTCGCTCCTGGACAACGAACTCCAGAGGGTCACAAGGCTCCCGCGGCTCAAGCTCTAGAAACAGACTTCCCACTTTCACGGTGTCAGCACATTTCCCTCTTCCACGGGGTTCTTTGCCGCCTTCTCTAGAGGGCAGACTATCTGGGGTAAGTTATGAAACGCGAGCAGCACGAAAAACAGACCCCCTCGAGCATTTCAAGTCGGTGGGGTTCTATGGCACTCTTCACGTTGGAGACTGACTTTTTCTACAGGAATTGATCTATACAACAAACTCACTATGTTTTATTTCTTCTAGGGAGAGACTAGACTGACAGAATAGAGTAAGTTTTCACCTCTTGAGTATCCCTGTGCTTGGAGATATATAGGGGAAAATGATTCTTAAAATCTCAACTGACTGAAGCTGCTTTTGTCTTTCAGGGAGTATCTGGTTTCTCTCTAGAAAATGTAGCTGTGTATTTAGAGTATTCCACTGTACGCATTCCTTGCTTCCCAGGCACGGACTTCAGTTACCGTCATTTGGTTAAATAGCCCGGGCTCCCAACCTCACTGCTCAAGTTTCAGCCTTGCAGAACATCCGCAGGACAGAGTCACAGACCTCACGCCTGGCTACCATTCCTCGGCCTGTCAATCAGCTACACAGTGACGGGTGATCACAGCCAGTGCTCGGAGGGCAGTGGCGTCACTTCCTGCCCAGCTCTCCTGTGATCCATTGCAGTATATCTGCTCTCGAGTTCAAATGCAGACAGCAAAATGTGTAGCTTGCAGGGGTCACCTAATCTGACGCTTCAAAAAAACTGGGTAACTGAGAGACAAAGCAGGAAATGAAGATGAAAGCACAGCAGGGAGACAGAAATTGATGTGCTGGAGTAAAATTTGAATTTGGATAAAGGAAAAGTTACAGAAGAAATAGCTGAGCAAGCGAAAATGCTGTAGCATGCCAGCAGTTATCCTGCTAAACCAACTGCACCCTTGTAAGACTTAGAAAGTAAGAAGAAGCTGGATCAGTAGAGGGAGAGAGAGGAAAACAGGGAAGGAGGATGGAAGAGAAGGAGGGTAGAAGGAGAGAGAGAAAGATACAAATAGAGAGCACTTTGGGAAATGTATTAGTCAGTATGGGACAGGCGATGCTTAGGCAACAAACAGTCCCCAAGTCTCAGCGGTTTAAAAGAACCACAGTTTGTTCACTTGTTTCTGGGCATTTATGAGTCCTTTGCGGGTGAGCAGGAGCTCTGGTCTATCCTTCCCTTACTCAGAGGCCGGGGCCGGGAAAGGCAGAGGACACCGGTGGGGAGAACGGAGAAAAATGGGAAGAGCACTTTGGCTAAATGTTTGTAAGCGGAAATGACACGTGTCGGTCCCACTCGTGCTTCCTCAGCCCCAGCGAGGCGCATGGCCGGGCTGAATTTCTAGACAGGGGGCAAGTGTGATCTGCTGCTGCCCAGAAGTAGGAGGAAACCGGATCGTAGTATAGTTACTATTACAGAAAAGCCGAGATCTAGTTTTGAATGGGAAGAAAGTCAGTGTGATCATGAAAATAAGCCCAGAGTTTGTAAATATCTCGGGGAGGCCCTTGAACTTGCTGTCAGCTGTTTACACGAACGTCAAAGGTGAGTGCCTGGTGGACACCGGTCCTTACAGATCACAGACCCGCCCTTTCCGTCCCAGACCGCTCCTACCTGGACCCCGGGAACCCCTCCCGCATGCTGAGAAGAAAGAACCTTTGTAATCAGCTGAAAGGCAGAGAAAGGTCGGCTAGAAACTCGGAGGCAGCAGGAGGAGAAGACGACAAACCGGGAGGGTTTGGAAAAATAAATCTGGAGCAGGAAACTGTGGCTTGGGTGGTCTCCATAGGAGACTGCCATAGTTAACAAATTCACGTGGAATGTTTTGCAAAACTATGTCCACTAGGTGGCGTCAAGTGCTCATCGGTCGAGGGCTGATGTAAAGGATTTGGGCTAAGGAGGAACTTGAAACAGCGCCTCCCGCTGGAAGCTCATAGACACGCAGCCGGAGTGACTGCCCTACTGGAATAATAACCTAAGCAGGGTTTTACTCCAGTGACATTAAATAAATACGCGCCTAACGACACTGGAGTCAATCACGCTGTTTTCCGGTCCAAAGACATTTAAATAGCTAATATCAAAACTACTATTGTAGATTGATTGTGACAGAAAAAATATAGATAGATAGATAATATACATAACTATATATAATATAGTATATACAAAACATAATGATGAATAACTTGTAAAGCATTATTCAAAATTGCACGTATGAAACAGAAGATGCACATAATTATTGACAGTAAATTAATCTGCTACCCAGGACACACTGGATTTTTTCAATGCACAAGCCATGTTATTGGACTTTATTTGGCACGCAAAGCAGCACTGCGCGTTGGTTAAGGTCAGACAGTCTGAGTTTGCATCCTGACTTTCTATAAGTGGTTAGTGATGACCCGGGGCACATTCCTTTCCCTCTCTGTGCCTCAGTTTCCTTATCTGTGAAGTGGGCACAAAACCTACCTCCTAGGTTAGTATAGAGTCAATCTTTGTAAACAGAGCTTTCTAAATGTTGCCTGAAATATAGCCATCGATATAGCCATATAGCCATATAGCCATATGTATCGATGTTAGCTGCCACTGTTAGTATTGTAAGGAGTCTTTGCTCTACAGAGGGACTTGCTGTGGGTTCAAAAAGATGCTGAGTACCTGCTACGTGCTAGACGTTGTGCTGGTCATGAGGGGAATTTGAGGGAAGTAGACTTCTTTATGCTAAGTGAAGCAAGCCAGGAACAGAAAGACAAACACCGCACACTGCGCTCCTGGGGATCCCAGTAGGTGAGCGAACAGCGGGTAGCAGAGGCTGGGAGGTGGTGTGGGGAGGCTGGCCCTGCGCCTGAGAGGAGCTGGGGAAGAGGAGGAAGTGCTGTGCGCTATTGCACACTGCGGCCGCCACGGGGAGCAGCAATCAATGGGAACGTCCAGAAACTAGCAGAAAAGAATTTATGTTTTTATTCCAGAGAAGTGATAGTTTCTAAGAGACAGTTGTGCTTAATCGGTTGAACACAGCACAATGCATCGGTGTATTGAAACATCTCGTGGTACATTATAGATACAATTTTTATGTATTTTTTAAAAGCCCACAGGGCTGCAAGAATGGGCTTCTGCTTAAAGAATCCAGGAATTTCACACCAAAGCTGACACCCACACCTCCAAGCAGGAAGGTTTATTTTGCCTCACAGTTTGTAGAGGTTTCATTCCACGGACATCTGGCTCCGAGGCGGGGTGGCGCGGTGGAGGGGCTTGCTCACCACATGGCAGCAGGAGGTGGAGAAACATCCAGGGAGGAGGGAGACAGACCCTCCCAGGCCAGGTTCCCAGTGACTGCCTCCTCCCTCTGGGCCTCACTCCCAACACCCATTTACACATAAACCCATCTGTGCGCTGTAAACCAGCCATGGACATCACGATTCCATCACTCCTGAGAACCCCACCAATGATCGTATGAGGCTTTAGGGGGCATCTAGATATAAACCCTAATATTACTACATCCCAGTTTCCATCAGAATGGAGGTGGCCATGCTAGGTGATGAGTCACAGTTGGCCAGTTCCTGTCTTCAACATTTGATACTTCAACCGGGTGTGACAGCTCACAGCTGTAATTGCAGCACTGGGGAGGCAGAGGCAGGAGAATCTCTGAATTCAAGGCTAGTCTGATCTACACAGTGAATCAAGGCCAGCCTGAGTTACATAGTGAGACCCTGTCTCAAAAAACAAAAACAAAACTTCTACCTCCTTGTAGCATGTAGTGGTGTTGGGGCCAGTCTGCTGGGTGGCTACAGAAGAAGTTTTGCTTTCTTGACAAAACGGCCAGAGCAGGAGACTTCTTTGCTTCTCATCTCCCACATGGTGAGGATCTGAAGCAAGAGCAGCCTTCCTAGGACAAGGAAGACACAAGGCTGACCTCTGTTCAGCAGATGGAAACACGTGGGCTGTGCGTGGGAGAGCCAGCGGTTTTGATGCCGGGCATCACTGTTAAAGGAAAAGCAAACACCCCGTATGGTTGGCCGCTGCTCAGAGGTGCTCCCCTCCCACAGAACACAGCATACCGATCTCACAGGATCTAAATTTTCTTTTAGAAAATTCTAACACGGGAAAATGTAAAACCAAAATTAGAAAAAAGAAATTAGCAGGAGTTCCCATTATGATCATTTCAACAGTCATCAACATTTTGCAAATCATTCTTTTCTATTTTATGTGCATAGTGCAAAGTGAATCCCAGAGCTCAGGCCATTACAGCCGCCAACACCTCGAGAGGATCCCCTGCGGCGGCGAGAACATCTTCTAAAGTAGCCACCAAGCCATTATTACCACTTAGACAACAAACAGTGCTTCTGAAAACTACTAATTACTTATTTCAAATCGGTTTTGTTTTTGTGTAAAAGTAAAAAGATCATTCTGCTGATACTGTTAAAAGTAAATTAGGGAAGAAGAAACAAATCCAAAGAGAGTCACTAGGGGTTTGTTGCCACAGTTGTCGCTAAAAGCTTGAGTGCAGACCTTTGCAGTGCAGAAGGCCAGTGAGAATAGGAAAAGCAGCAGGAAGCCAGGACTGGGTGAAAGGGCATCTTGTGAGCAAAGCACTATACAGTGAAGCTCAGAGTAAACAGAAGAATGACAGGGAAATTGGTCAGACTTCACTAGTTATATAGTAATATGACGCTAACTATTCAGAATCGACTGGCATGTGGGTTAAGAGGGAGATAGTTATATTGAAAAAGACTGTAATTTCATAAGTTTTCAAATCTGACATTAAATAAATGCATGCCTGTTTTTACTTACATATGTACACACACACACACATGTATATTAAAACATCTTGTGATACCTTGTAAATAGGTAAAAATTTTTATGTTTTCACACTAAAGCTGACACCTACAATTCCAAAGGGAAAAGATTTATTTTGGCTCGCAGTTTGTAGAGGTTTCAGTCCATGGACATCTGGCTCTAAGACTTGGCGACACAGCAGAGGGAAGAAGGAGGAGGAGCTTGTTTGGCATGACCACCTCCCAGCCATGTGTTATGGTTTGATCTTGAATGTTCCCCAGAGCCCACATGTGGAGGCCTTAGTCTCTGCCGCCTGTGCTGCAGGGAGGTGGGTCACCTATGTTGGGGAGGAGCAGGAGGAAGTTCAGTCACTGAGCATGAGCCCTTGAGGTGCATGCTGGGGCCTGATCTCTTCCTCTGTGTTTCTGCCTCTGGGCCTCCATGAGGGGAGCAGGCTTCCGCTGCCATGTGCAGCACCAGACGCCAAGAAACAGAGCTGAGAGACCAGGGAATGAACCCCCTGAAACCACGAGCCAAAATAGTCTTTTCCTCCTGTTGGATTAACATTGCTGGTACCAGTCCGAGTCCCGAAAAGCTGGCCTGCAAATCCTGTGATCTCAGGCCAGTCCTTGCCCTCTGTCTGTCTGTCTGTGTATCAAGTAAGGACAATCAAAGCCTCCTCCTGTAATTTCACGGAGAGGATTAGTGAGTTTGTAGAGGCAAAGCCTCCTGCAGAGAAGCAAAATACAGGTGTGGCCCTTGTCAGGTGCTGAACCACACAGCCTTGGCTGTGTCACGCACTGCATTTCTGTCAAAGTGTCTGATGCACTTGCTTGGCCCTTTCTTGCGGACTCTCTTAACTCTTGGGAATTAACAGGGTATTTAAGGCACTTTGGCAGGGTGATACACCTGCATTAGGAATTCGAGGTGCAACTATCTCCACTAAATTTAAAAATGCTGATCTTGTCTGCTAATTTCCCTCCTCAGAGGAGCCCTGTCCATCGGTGGACTGTCAGACAGGGCACTGGGCCTCATTATTGGCTATTGCAGCACTTAATCAGCTGCCTTTTGACTTCAGCTGTGGAGGTGTCTCAGCACACACTCCCCTTCTTTTCCAGTTGCCTGTGCACCTTCCCCCCAGAATACTTGTACTGGTGCCGACTGACCTTCCCCTGTCACCTGGAGGGTCCGTCACCACATTAGTGCCCCTACGGCAGAGAAGAAGTTGGCCTTTGTTGTTTTTCTTAATTGAGTCAAAATTTGCAGTGTAAAGTTACCCATTTTAAAGTCAGTAACTGTGATGCATACAACACTCAGCCGTGGTTGGGAAGTTTGACACAGGATTCAGAACAAGTCTTGGTCTCTCTTGGCGGGGAGAGGAGACCCAGGAGAGACAAAGGTGCTGCGATAGCTTATTTTATGATCCCTGGCCGGGTCTCTCTGTCACTGCTCTGAGCGCCTCCCTCAGCTTCCAGCCTTCTGCCATCCACCCCCACGGGGGTGATGGCCAGGGCTCTGCCCCAGTTCTCTTGGGCGGAAACAAAGCAGCCTCGAGGCTGCCCCTCCCAGGATGTCTGTGCTCACCTCGGACACAGGCAGGGTCCCCCCAGCACACTGGTTCTCTGCTCAGCCTCCAGGGGGTGGGGAGACCACCAAGGGCATCAAACTGCCTTCCCAAGGGGACCCCAAAGGTCCCCTGGGCCCAGGCCCCCTGCCTCCATCTTCGAGGAGAATGATGGAAGAGGGGACACCCCGCTGACTGGGGATCCTCCTTCCATGACCTGCGGGCAGCGAGGAGGCCCTGTCTTTGCGGTATGAGTGAACTCTTCAGATGGTGCCAGGCCCATGGTTCTCAGGACGATGTCCCATCTTGATCCTGGATCTGTGAGGATGGTACTTCACTTGTCCCAGGGACTCTGCTGGTCTAAGTCCCAGATCTTAAGGTGAAGAAATTGTCCTGGGTTATCTGGCAGTCTCATGGTGACACCCACAGTCTCTCTGAGATGGAGGGCCAAGAGGGCCAGAGGAGCGGTGCAGTGATGGGCCCAGCTCAGACTGATGTGAGACCACAAGCTAAGATTGGGGCGGCCTCTGGAAGCGGAAGAGGCCAGGATGGGATTCTGCCCCAGCACTTTCGGCACAAGCCAACTCCGCCGACCATTTCAGACTTCAGACCCTCAGAAATGTAAGATGATACATTTACATTGCTTTAAGCTACTAGGTTTGTAGGTCTGTCCAACAATAGGCATGTACAGATGGGTTCTGGGGATTCTGCCTCTGAAAATACGTAATTTATGCATAACAGGAATGCACCATGGAAATGGCATTTCCTTGTGTACTTTTGTTGTTCTTTTAAAATTTTTTTTTTGAGACAGGGTCTCGCTTTGTAGTTCAGGTTGGCCCTGAGCTGAGCCTCCAACTCACATCACAGCAATCCTCCTGCCTCTGCCTCCCGAGTGCTGGGATTACAGGCGTGAGCCACCACGCCCGGCACTGTGGTATGTGTTATTGATTGCTGCTGGGCAATGTGGTTACTGGTGGATCAAACTGGCCCCTTGCGCTTGCAAGACAGGCACTGGAACCACTGAGCTAAATCCCTGGCCCTCCTTACGTACTTTTAATAATCTCAGTAAAACTCTTCTTTTCTGGTGCTGGGAACTGAACCCAGGACCTTATGTAGGCGAAAGATGTGCTGCACTCAACTCAGCTGCACTTCTGCCCTCACAAGACTTCTGCTATTAGAGGGTTGTAAATTGGTATATGGTGAAACCACGGCAACATAAAACTATACTTGATTACAAGGTTAAATTGCATAACCAGTGGCATTTCCTACAATGTTGTTAGTGACGAGTTTAGCAACTCTATAGATTTAGAAGAGACCACAACACAGACCAAATATTTAATAAAAACACAGCAACCATACAAGGAAATAAAGGCTTCTTAGCTGTTTTTATGTTGAAATATTAGTGGTTTTATCGACTACAAATTCTACTGTTTACATGCTTGTCCCTGGAGAAGCTACTGAATTTCTCTGAAGCACATTTGCCTCTGTACTGTGTGAATTACCTTCAGAGAGGAAGAAGGTACTGAGCCTGGTGTGAGGGCGTGGCCCCCAACCTCCATTTCCGGGAAGCTGAGGTAGGATGATGAGGTCAAGCCTGCCCACATAACTCTGAGACCTTCTCTCAGAAAGTGCTTTGGACAGGTCTGGGGATCTAGTTCAGTGTAGAGGCCCTGAGTTCAATCCCCAATACCACAGGCATGCGTGCGTGCACACACACACACACACACACACACACACACACACTCACAGTGTGTAGTTGAGCCTAGTACTGCACACTTGTAACCCCAACTATTTGGGAAGCAGAGGCAGGAGGATTGTGAGTGCAAAGCCAGCCTGGGCAGCTTAGGAACACACTGTGTCAAAATAGGAATTAAAAGGGCTGGAGCTGTGGCTCCAGGCAGAGAGCACTTTCCCAGGATGTGCAAGGCCCTGGGTTCAACCAGCAGAGCTGAAAAAAGAAAAGACTTGGCATCTAAACAATCTGAGTGGTGTTGGCATGAGCTTGTATTAATACAAAGAAATTGTATTTTCCTCTTGTGCTATTAAGTTATCTTGGAATGACTGTTTTTTGACAACGGGGATTGAATTCATGACCCTGCACATGCAAGGTGGGCCCCCGGAACCACTGAGCTAAATCCCTGGCCCCTAGCTGATAGATTTTTAATTGAGTCTGATGGCTTTCTTCATTCCTTGTTTTGGTAAGTCAGACTGAAAGTAAAATTGGTAATTGTGGTGGAAAGAAAGTGGATCACCACACACACACACGCACACACGGAGATGTATACACACAAAAGCACATGGAATGTGTGCATATGCACACAAACACACAAACACAGCGCACCTCATATAACACCCATATGTGCAAACACTGCTGGAAACTTTCAGGCGTTGCAGGAAAGACTGCCTCCTCCACTCCGCCCAGGCTCTACAGACAGGACAAAGCTCAGGATGAGGAAGGTGCAGTATTTTTTTTTTAAATGAAGTAGTTTGCAGCCATAAAACAAGATAAACTTGAGATATTTATAGATATTTATAAATGGATGCACCTTTAGGTCATACTCATAAGTATTATTTCTCTAGTGTGGGAAACTGAAGGTATAAATGAGGTTCCAAAGATATAATAGGTATTGTGAAATAGGAAGAAAATCTTCAAAGGGAAAGGGGAACTAGGGACGAGGGGTGGCAAGGGAAAACATAGAAAAAAAGGAAAACAAATTGATGATAAAAAGGAAAAAATGGGAACAAAGCTTATGTATATATATGGGGAAAAATAAGAATCAAGACACACTGTGTACAGGTACAAATTTTCATGGTGAGTGAGGTCATGAGGTATTTCTACTCAACTCAATTTAAAATGCTCCAAATGAGTCCAGCCTATAGGTGAAATGACAAAGAACCCCAAGTTGATGAGGAAAACAGTCTAAAACAGACTGCCTAAAGGAAATCAGTACTGACAGCTTCGCCTGAATTGGCAGGAGGTGAGTGTCTGCTGCCCTAGGGACTGGGGACTCAGCACAGAGGCCCAGGGAGCTGCAGGTTGAGAGAGGATGACACACTGCTCAGCAAGCTGAGAGTGGTGTGCTCACACCTGCTGCTGGGGGGCACGTGGAAGGGGCTGACTCGCTGCCAGGGGACCCACCCGAAGAGCCCAGGCTGTCTGTTGTCAGGGCCTAGTTTCTTTGAGTGTGATATAACTTTTGGCATCAACCACAAAACCAACAGCGCCTCAGCTCAGCCAAAACCCTCCCAGAGACACACCTGTGGCCTTGGGGAAGAAGCCCTCTGGACATCTCCCAACATCTGTCTGCAGTGCAGCTGCCAGTTCTTCATGCTGAAAACACTCCCTGTGAATGGACTTCAGATTTCTCGGGCTGCTCTGTCTGCATGCCTGGGAGTCAGAGAAATCATCATGTTGGGGAACCAGCATTTGGCATTGGGGCAGGTGGAGCCAAGCCTGTCATACTCCACAGCACGAGCAAGTTTCTTGTGCTCTTCAAGTCTTCTGCGATCCTAGAAAGCTGAACTGCTGCTTGTTACCCTAGGGGGAAATAAAAATGATTCTTGAATTTGCACTAAAGCTTTTTGGGGGAAGGGGTCAATGAGTATTTCTGTAGTGTTGTTTAACTGATAAATACTTTTGTAGAAATCTTTGCCCGGCTGTGAGTTACACACCATGCAGATGTAGAAGAGAGTAACAGCGACTGACAGTGAGTGTCCGAAGGGCGGCGCTGCCTTCTGCTCTGTGCTTTTGTTTTTTTCTCTGTCTCTCTCTCTCTCCTTCCTTATTTTCCTGTCCCTTCCCTTTTTTCTCCTTCCTGTTCTCTCCTTTGTTTCCCTTCCCTTCTCCCTCCCTCTCTTCTGTTTTATTTTTTCACTGGTGACAAATTACAGTAATATTTGTCACTCTGATGTGTACAGTATAATGTCGGTAGGTTCCTTGGGAGGACTTTCAAAACTTCACGGAGGTTTGTCAAAGATGCATTTCTGTCACTAAGGAAATGCCAAAGGGAACTCACTTCCTCTCCAGCCCCTGGTCTAGGGAAAACAATTCCCAGTTTGTAAAGAACTATCACAATTATGCAAGGTTGTCAGGGACCCAAAGAAACAAACACAGGGCCACACAAACAGATTTTTCGAAAGGTCTGGACCAAGGAGGGGGAGGAAGAACTGATCCAAAAGAGAATGATGGCTTCAGGACATGCAAAAAGAGGCCGGAACTGGCGAGGAGCCCGGAAGACCCGGCTATGGCTGGAATGTAACTTAGTCTTACCTGGTCCCAAATGGCTACAGGAACTAGACGGTGGCAGGTGTATATTCAAAGTGAAAGAAAGGAAAGCAAATATGTAATCTGCTTTCTGCTCTCTGACTCAGAGCAGTTTAATCACATTTCTAGGCCAATGCGGTGAAGAAGAATAAGAGCCAGTAACTACTGAGTCTGATCCTCAGTTACCAGGGAAACAGGACGGAAAGTCCTCGCTGGCCTGACCTGATGGCACCTGCTCTTTCTACAAGCTGAACCCTGGATTCCATGCTCTGGTTTCAGGTCTTGCAAATTGATGCTTAGATTTGTCACCCACAAATGTGTGACCCTTGGCAAACTCCTTCAGGTAACTCCTTAGAAAAATCAGGATGGGGCTAGATGTCCATCTAGTCTTTTCTAAGCTGAAGATTTCATGTGCTCAGCAATCTTTGACTAAGAAATCAGGGCCAAATGGATGTCAGTTGAGAAACTTGGCATCAAGGACAAATATGTGTGGAAGCACCTTAGCCCTCATTTTAATGTGTCCCCTTCAGGGGACAATTCATTGTTGCATTCTTATTTAGAAAGCCAATATAAATTATTGCCTAAACTTGCCAAGAGTCTTGGGAAACTTTCACCAGATCTTATTTTATTATACTTATATAACTTCCCCCTCTTTTTTTTTTTTAGGTTTTTTGAGACAGGGTCTCACTTTGTGGTTCAGGCTGGCCCTGAGCTCAGCCTCCAACTCACATCACAGCAATCCTCCTGCCTCTGCCTCCCAAGTGCTGGGATTACAGGTGTGAGCCACCACCCCCGGCACTGTGGTATGTGGTACTGGTTGCTGCTGGGTGTGAGTCTCCATGCCCAGAGTGGTATGTGGTTACTGGGGATTGAACCCAGGTCCTTGCGTTTGCAAGATAGTCGTCAGAACCACTGAGCTAACTCCCTGGCCCTCCCTCTCTTTTTTTTTTTGAGAACAAGGTCTCATTTTGTGAGACCAAAACTTGCTATGTAGTCCAGTCTGGCCTCAAACTCACAGCAATCCTCCTGCCTCTGCTTCCCAAGTGCTGAGATTACAGGCGTGGGCCACCACACCTGGCATTGTGGTATGTGGTTACTGGGGATCAAACTCAGGAACTTGCATTTGCTAGGCAGACACTGGAACCACTGAGCTAAATCCTCAGCCTCTGCACTTGTAACTTTTTAACAGCATCCTACCAATGCTCAGGTGTCACACCAAACACTGGACTCATATATCTGACTCCAGAGAGAATGGCTGTCCTCCAGGAGTCAAAAAATGATAGCACTGGTGAGGCTGTGGGGAAAGGGAACTTTGTCCTTTGTTGCTGAGAATGTAAACTGGTACAACCAGTGTAGAGAGTCCTCAAAAAATTAGCCAGAAATCCCTTTCGTTCTAGCTATCCCCCTTCTCAGTATCTTTCCCAGAGTTAGAGATGCCATATGACAGTGATCCAGGCACACTTGTGTCTTTAGCAGCATGATCTATAACACCTGATCTTGGAAGCAGCCTATATGTTCAACAACAAATGAATGGATAGAGAAAATGTGGTATTTACACATCATGGAGTACTGCTCTGCCACAAAGAAACATGTAGGAAACTGGATGCACCTCGAGGCCATCATAATAAATGAAGTAAACCAGACATACCAGTTTAAATAGCATGTGGTCTCTCTTGAATGAAAAAGCCAAAATATAAGTAAAGATCGAAACAAAAGCTAGATCTTTTTCAAATGGAAAAAAGAGATAGATTGTTTTCAAATGGAAAGCAAATCAAGAGATTGGGAGGATGGGGAAAAGGGACAAAAAATGGAATTAAAATACATTATACATGTACCAACCCCCATGAGCAATGTGAAAATTAGGTATTGCAACTATGTTCTAACAAAAAATAAAAATTGGGAAAATAAAAAGCAGATTTAAACAAATGTCATCTCAAAAGTGCTTAGCAGTTAGTGTGGATTGCTGTGTTATCTGTAAGTAAAAATTACACTAAAAATTAAAATAGAATATGAGACCCTTGTAGATTGAAAACACAGATAGTCCTGGACTTTTATAATCTGAAAATCTCATTAAGTGGGAAATGACTGAGTGGCGCAGTCTCCTGCCTGGCCCGCCTGAACACGCTCAGGACGCTTAGACGAGCCTGCATCTGGCTTCGATGAGATGCAACAGCCCAGAACACAACACTGAAAGCCCTGGCTGCACCACACACTGCGGTGTCTGGTGTGTATCCTCCTGCCTGCCTGGCTGGCGGGCAGCTGTGACTCCCTGCTGCGCCTCCGCCCTGGGAAAAGATCGAGATTATGAGGATGATTTCCACTAAACGTGTTAGAGAAAAACAAGTAAATTAAAAAAAAATGTTTACTAGTAAAATAAAAATGCTTTAAGGCAAAGGGAGGGAATAACAGAAGAACATGTGGGTTGGAAATGCCTGCTGTAAGCTTGGTTCATGTTCGTAAAGATCCACTTCACCTCCAGCCTCTGTGAATCAGAATTCTCCAGCTGCTGTAAAATGTATAGGGCATTGTCTGCACTGTTCACGTTAGCTACTGTGAATTTGCAATAAGAAAAGAAATATAAACCATTTAATCCCTTTTCAGCTGCTCCTGACCCTTGGAAGTTGATAATTATCAGTTTATACTCACTCCTCATCTATGTAAATGACAGTCTGGCCGAGACCTCAACTTAAACAAGTTTCACTCTGCTTGCAACAAAGATTGTTAATAAGAATGTAACCATCTGTTAAATCCTACTCAGCCATCAAAGAATGAGATAGGAGTAGAGGACTGTATAAGAAAGAATGAGGGTCACAGCCTGATATTCTGAGCACTAACTTGGTGTGGTCAGCCCCACTACAATTGGAAGTAAATTTTTTTTTTTTTTTTACCCAACTCTCGACTCCATTAATCAACATATATCTTATGCACCATCACAGGTGAAAACATTGTCAGTCAAACCTTGTAATTCCAGGACCACGTGTAATTCCAACATCAGAAACTACCCTGTAGCCAGGTGTGGAAAGCCCAGAATAGAATCGGTATCCTCTGCACCTTCCAAGATGAAGAACATAAAACGTACATTTCCTAAGGTTGCTGGTGCAGTTACTACAAACCTGGAAAAGAGCACATCGAGGGCGAGTGTAGACGTGCAGGGTCCATCCCAGCGCTTCGGCTGGGACGCGCAGGATCGTTGAACCACAGTCGCTGTGACTGGCCCCTTTCAAACAACAGTCTTTGTCCAGTGCAACGTTAAGTTCATAAATTGTTATTTTTGCCTTAGAGAGGAAAATAGACACAGATTCCAGAAGGTTTGAGACTGTCTTCCTTATTAAAAGACGCGGACAAGGTGTGTGTGGAATGCATTTGTCGTACCGGACCGGCTGCTTTTCCTCCTGGTTTGTGGGCTATTTTTGAGGCTGTTAGATGACTAACTGCTAAAGACCAAGATTTTCTTTCCTTGGCAGGTCAGCAGCACCAAGTCTGCTTGTTTTAACCTCTCTTCATTCTCTGTTCAAAACATCACGAACACACATAACCAAGACACACATTAATGTCCCAAACTCAGAGCTGCTACCCCGCGGTGCCAAGCCTGCCTTTCTTGCGTCCCCTTGCTCCAGAGTAGCCCGAAGAGCACGAAGAGGACAACGACGCTGCCGTCCTCGTGGGCCCTGAGTGGCGACCTGACCCCGACTTCCAGGCCTGGCTGGCGAGGGACAGTGGCTGTGCTCTGATGAGCAGAGGAGAGCAGACCTTGGCTTTGGGGGGCGTGCTGCAATGCGCAGGAAATATCCTGGGCTTTCCAGGAAAGAAAGAAAATGGGGCGGTGCTGGCAGGTGGAAACGCAGGGACCTCGACAGACAAGGAGTCAGGACCCCGGAGCCGGAGGAAGGCGGGGCCCAACAGGCAGAGGGGCGGGGCAAGGTGGGGGCGTGTCTTGGGATGGGCGTGGCCGGGCACTGATGTGGGTGGGGCCGGGGAGCGAAGGGGCTAGGCGGGGCGGGCGTGAGCGCAGCCGGCAGCCGCCAGTCCCCGAAGCGAAGCGCGTCGGTCTGGTCCCACTGCGGACGCGCAGCTCTGGCCCCGCCATGCTCCTGCTCCTGCTCCTGGGGCTGTGCCTGGCGCTGCCCTTCTGCATGGGGTCGCAGGAAGAAGCGCGGGGCTGGGCTGACACTTCGGAGCAAGTAAGTGCGGAGCCGCGGGAGCCGGGGGCCGGGGCGCGCCGCGCCTCCCTCCGCCGTCCGGCCACGCGGCTTCTGGACCGGCCGGGCGCTGGGGCGGAGGCACCAGCTCGCCTCGCGCCGCGTCGTCCCGTCCGCAGCCCCGTCCCAGAGCCGCTTACCTGCGGGGCCGGCCGGCGCGGGCTTCCCGGAGAGCTGCGCCGGGACTTGGGCGTCCCACACAACCGGCGCTCCTCGGCGCCTGTTACCTGCCGGCCTTTCTTGTTAAAGTCGGAGACACAGGACCCACCTCCTCCCCAAAGAAGTTAACATGTCTGTGATGACTGGGTTGTGAGGTCTTTTGTAGCCTGGGGGAGAACAGACTACCTGGGATGGTCCCAAATCCTGGAAGCCTCTGCTGTCCACCCGCGAGTCGGGAGCGCTCAGCTTCCCAGTCGGTCGGTACCAGTGGGTCAGCAGTCCCCAGTCCGGTTCCCGGCCAGTACCAGGATCCTAAGCGTCTCGGCTTTGATATTCTGTACATGGGCTAGAGTTTGGGTTTTGTTGGCTTACCCTTGAGCCAATACGAATGAATATGGACCCCAGTGCAGGGTGAGATGACGGGGAAACTTTGGAAAGTATCAGCAGTTCGCACTTGCAGCGGGGGAGGTGTCCCGCGAAGGGCTGGCGAGGAGGCGGCGTCACGGGGCGCAGTGCTGTTCGCGCGCTCACCTCGCCCCCATGAGCTGCTTGGCTTAAAGCGTGCTTTTGCGAGGTGAAAGGAATACACAGGTGGTTTCTGTCTTCTCGCTGTGTCCAGCCCCTAGTTTGGAAGAGAGGGTAGAGTCAACACTGGTAGGTTATTTTCATGCTGTCGGGTGAAGATGGAAATGGTGGCGATTCTCTCTAGGGCTTGTCCTGTGAAGTAACCGATAAAACTCAAGAGGCAGCAAAGGCAGGCTTTGGATGCTGGCTGGCGCCCGAGGTGCCCTTTCCAGTCGTGTGGCGAGGGCAAGCCCTCTCTCTCCAGCCTTCCTTCCCCTTGCCCGCCCCAGGGAATGCAGTTCTTCCGAGCAGGCCCGGGGCTGTTCGCTGGTCGGTGAAGAGCAGGTTTGGAGCGGGCCGTGCAGACACACACGGGAGGTATTTGAGCAAGTGGTTAAGGGCCTCCATGCGGCTGCCTGGGACTGGATCCCTTGTGTCATTTACCATCACTGAGGCCTTGGACTGGTCATTTGTTGCCTCAGTTTCTTCTGTAAATGTGGAAAAGTGACACAGCCGCGAAGACTGAGGAAACGAATGATGCAGAACGCTTAGAAGCGAGTTGAGGTTTAGTGTGAGCTATCACCAGCTGCTGGGTTAGAGCTGCGGAAGTGCTGAGGCTGGGAATTCCGGGTGAAGATCTGGAAAGCTTCTGAGTGGTGGAGAGAGCGAGCGTGTGGGAGAGACGAACAAAGATCCCGTTTATGAGCTAGGAGGGCCCACTGCGCCCGGACGCCCTCAAGACCAGGCTTGACACTCCAAACTTTCATTCTTAGAGAAATGTGGACTTAGCTCATTTTGCTGATTTTGTGAATTTTAGTTCTTCAGTGAATGGCTAGTATTTGCCTTGATGACTAAATCTGAGGAAAAACTCTCCAAAATGCCAAGTTGAGGAAGTTAAAAAAAAATTTAAATGCTTTATATACCTGTACCAATGCCCCACAGTAAATGTAGTCATTATGTGCTTCACACATATACTAATAAAAATTAAAATTCAAAATATAAACTTCTAAATTATAAAGAAAATTTGGAATTTTACCTTCATCCATACTTTTTTTTTTTTGAGACAGGGTCTCACTTTCTAGTTCAGGCTGGTCCTGAACTCACTGTGTAGTGCAGGCCAGCCTTGAACTCACAGCAATCCTCCTGCTTGTGCCTCCCGAGTGCTGAGATTACAGGCGTGAGCCACCATGCCTGACATCCATACCTAAATATTTTTTAAATCTTTTTTGTGTGTGTATGTGGGGCAGGATACAACAGACAGGTTCTAGCACCAGAATTCTGTGGTTCAAATCCTGTGTGGGCCTCCTGGAGAGGTACCTACATCTCTGACCCTCTATCTTGAAATGAGGGTGATAAAGCTACTTAATTAGAAGAGTTGTAGCCAGGCCTGTGGTGCATGCCTGGAAACCCAGCACTGGGAAGGCTGTACCAGGAAGGTCACCTTGAGTCCCAGACCAGGCTGAGCTATAAAGTGACATTCTGTCTCAGGAAAAAAATATATTTTAAAGGGTGAGAGGATTAATGTACTTAAATTTTAGAACAGAACTTGGAAATGTTCTACTCTTAATTATTATGGTCTTCAAAATTATACATTTAATTTTCAACATAATATGTAAATTTATGCAAAGTTAATGTAATCAAATATGCCTACTAACTTACATTGCAATTCTTTATCATTCACCTTATTAAAAGTAATGGAAAGATAAAAACACAAGGAACACCTTAGATTAAAATTCCTCTGTCCTTTACTCTCCACTCTATATATGATGCTACCCTTACTGAAGTGACTATTAAAAAGTGATGGTTCCCAACCTTCTTAGGGCCAAAAAGTCACTTGAGGACTTTATTAAACATCATTAATGTACATCTGTTAGGCTTTGGGGGGGGCAGAGAAACAAATGATTCTGATGTAGTTGACCCTAGGACCTTGAATTAGACTTGAAGAGCCTGTTGTGCTTGTAAGTCCAGCATCCTGGAAGGCTGAGGCAGGAAGATCGCAAGTCTGAGCTCAGCCTGGGCAATATAGAGACTTTTGGGGATCCTGCCTCAAATGAAAACAAAAACAGCCTCAGTAGCAAAAATGGACCTGAGCTGTAGCTCAGTGCAGAGGCTGTGGGTTCAATGTCAGAACTACTTTTTTAAAAAAGACATAAAGAATCTTTTAAAAAATTAGTATGAGAAAGAAGTTCTTTTGTATAAAATCAGTCTGGTACAGTGTGCTGATTTATCTCTTATGCAACCTTAAAAATGTTTGTGGTAATATAAATATGAAAGCATTGTATTCCTATTATTATAAAAGCAGTTTTAAATTTATGAAATATTAATAGTCACTAGTTATTAAGTGTCCAGTGACCCAGAAAATTTTTGAAGAGTGTTATATAAAAGAAATCAACAGCAGG